>CAHIKZ030002346.1:3285000-3326180 GCA_903632075.3 Acanthosepion pharaonis
TGGAAACAGTTACAAAGGACAAAGTGTGTGTGCGAATATTATATATGTGCATGTGTGTGTGTGTGTGTGTGTGTGTGTGTGTGTGTGTGTGTGTGTGTGTGTGTGTGTGTGTGTGTGTGCTTAGTGTGTTCCTAGCATTTGGGAAACGCTATCTCTGTGAGTGTTCACATCTTCGAGGTAATAGGGCTAAAAGCCTGAGGAAAAAGAGAGATTTACCTCCAGGTGTCGGCCCAAAGGCCTGAGGGAAAAAGAGGAAGAGGCGAAGGGTCAGCGACTATTTATAGCCATGGAAAAGAGACCCCTGGTGAAAGGGTTAACGAACTAAAGGAGGAGTTAACTCCGACAAGTTTATTGTTTTAGTGGTATTTTTTTTTCTTTTAGCGATAGTAATATTTTTTTTAGTGTTTAATTTTATATATATATATTACTATTGATAGACATTGATGCTACTGTCAGCTCTGTCACTTGAATGCTCTCGGGGTGTTCCCGAATTCCTATATAGTTCGACCAGGATGTGAGTGATAAGCACAATATCGAAAGGTGACGCAGATAGTAGATTTTATACAATGACGATTATCATCATTAGTTACGCGTCAGAGAGATTCGTTTATGTTCAAATGAAACACGCGTAAGAACACAGAAATAACCGTCGGGAAAAGAAAATTCACCAGTTGAGACACGAGCTAAAATGTCTAAAGAGACAATATAAATAAGCAAATGAGATGGGAAAAGCGCCTCTTTCGGAACTCCGACATATATTGAGGAAAAAAATTAGAACTCTTCGTAGAGCAGAAAGTCACAGAAAACTTGCGAAAGAGAGGGCTAGGAAAAGAACTGCCTTTATTTCAAACCCTTTGGGGTTTACGAAGAGGTTACTACTCGGAGATAAGAGAAATGGTAATCTTGAGTGTACATCGGAAGAAATAAATTCTTTCCTACGAGAAACATTCAGCGACCAAGAGAGAGGAAATAATCTAGGCGAAAACGATGCAATAGTGCATCCTGAACTGCCAGAAACAGGTTTCGACTTGAGAGCACCGACCTTGAAAGAATTAAATGAGGTCATGTAAGCAGCTAGATCAGATT
Organism: Acanthosepion pharaonis; assembly: GCA_903632075.3. Taxonomy (NCBI): domain Eukaryota; kingdom Metazoa; phylum Mollusca; class Cephalopoda; order Sepiida; family Sepiidae; genus Acanthosepion; species Acanthosepion pharaonis. The sequence goes on from CAHIKZ030002346.1 coordinate 3,286,087, forward strand.
CGGCCCCTGGACCCAGCGGTGTTCCCTATAGTGTTTATAAGAGATGTCCGAATATTCAGTTACATTTCTGGAAGATATTAAAAGCTATCTGGAGAAGAGGTAAAGTTGCAAAACAATGTAGGTTCGCTAATGCAGTATGGATTCCTAAAAAAGAAAACCCAAACGGAATTGAACAGTTCAGAATGATTTCTTTGCTGGACACTGAGAACAACGACTTCGGCATTATCTAAGTGCCAACAATTACATAGACACTTCAGTACAGAAGGGAAGGATTGCCGGCATTCCAGGTTGTCTGGAGCATATTGGCGTAATAACGCAGCTCCTAAGAGAAGCAAAAGAAGAGAAAGGCAATCTGGTCGTACTATGGCTGGACCTAGCTAATGCATATGGATCTGTTCCACACAAATTGGTAGAGGATGCTCTCAGAAGATACCATGTCCCTATTTGTGTAAGGAATCTCATACAAGATTATTATAATGATTTTAAAATAAAAACAACCACTGATTAGATATCTTCCGATTGGCATCGGCTAGAAAAGAGGAATGATAATTGGCTCCACAATTTCAATGATATTATTTACTTTAACAATTAACATGTTAGTAAAATCAGCAGAGGTTGAGTGTCGAGGTTCAGTGATGAGAAACGGAGTACGACAACCCCCCAATTCGTGATTATATGGATGACCTGACAGTTACTACATCCACAGTCCCTGAATGTAGGTGGATATTGAAAGGCTTAGAAAAGGTAATGACGTGGGCAAGAACGAATTTTAAACCGACAAAATTGAGGTCATTAGTATTGAAGAGAGGGATTGTGATAGAAAAGTTCCTTTTCAAAATTGCAGGAAATATTATCCCGTCATTAAAAGAAAAACCAATCAAGTGCCTGGAGAAGATTTTCAATACTAATTTAAAAGATACTGATGCTACCCAGAAATGATTTTCAGACCCCGAAGCAATGTTGAGTAAAGTGGACAAATTAGGTCTACTAGGCCGTTTTAAGTCATGGATATATCAACATAGCATTCTGCCAAAGATTTTGTTGCCACTGATGTTATATGAAGTGGCATTGACAACAGTTGAGAAGACGGAGAAAAACAAAGTGAGCGGATATTTGAGAAGATGGTTCGGTTTACCGAATTGTTTAAGCAGTGCAGCTCTGTATAGAGTTTCTAACACATTGCAACTTTCCTTCAGAGGATTAGTGGAAGAGTTTAAAGTGGCGAAAACGAGAGCGGCAATCTAATATAGGGATTCAAAAGATCCTAAAGTTGCAGAAGTAGGTATTGAGGTTCGAACTGGGAGAAAGTGGAAGGCATCGCACGTGCTCAGTGCAGCAGAGCAAAGATCGAGACAGAAAACGCTATTAGGAACAGTAGTAGTGGGCAGATCAGGCTTAGGTTACTCTTCCAATCCACGAGGGAAGAAAAAAAAGAAAGGAAAGATCATAAACACCGTCTTCAATATGAAGCGAGAGCGAAGAAGAAATTAGGTCAAGTAAATTTGTGGCTTTAGTGGGGGTGGAGTTCTCGACGAGATGGAGAAACCTGGATAGATCACTGGTACACCAATCCCAGTAATACAAGGTTTCTTGTGCAGGCAGTGTATGATACACTGTCCAGTCCGGCAAACCCCCACACGTGGGGAAAGAGTGAGTCTCTACTTTGGCCATTGTGCCAGAGGATTTCTCCAAAACATAATGAATGGTTGCCCCAAAACGCTTAGCGAGGGGAGGTACCGGTGGCGCCATGATAAAGTTTTAGGAGTCCTTGCAACAATAGTTTCAAGGAGTCTAAAACAAAACTGATATGAACCGAATAAAAAGACGATGAATTTTGTCAAAGCCTTGGAAAAGGTGAAGATATCGCACGAGAAAACATCCCTCCTCAGCTCTGCCCCGGACTGGCAATTGAAAGTAGACATAGGCAAGCAGCTTAAATTTCCAGTGGAAATAATACAAACTAAGCTTCGTCCAGACATGGTTATTTATTCTGAAAAGACCAAGCAAATCATCATAGAATTAACAGTCCCTTTGGAAGAAAATATGGAAGAAGCCTACGAAAGGAAACTTGGGAAATATTTACTGATTGTAAAGGAATGTAAAAGACGCGGTTGGCGAGCTAAGTGCAAACGGATTGAAATCCGTTGCAGAGGCTTTGCTGGGCGGTCTTTATGTAAGATGTTGTCAAAATTAGGTGTAACAGCTTTGGTAATAAAACAAAGCTATTCGCTCAATAACATTGGCAGCGTAAGAGTCTTTTAGATGGATTCGGTTGAAAAGATCAAGTGACTGGAAGTCAGTAGGGAAATAAAAGTAAGTTGCGGTTGATATATACATACATATATATATATTTTTTGGGGGTAGTTGTGGATATTTTGGGTATGACCTAAAATTACATCCGACAATGAAGTCTCGACTAGGGGACAGAATAAGGGTACCCCAAACTATTGTTACCTACGGGTGATCCCTGGCTAAGATCTAGCACCTGTTTGACCCCCTATCAAGGTCACGGTATTTATTTTTCTTTTTCTTTTTAGATGTGTGTGTTTGCATGTGTGTGTGTGGCGGCATTGATATGTGTGTGCGTGTGTACAACTCATATAAGTGGAGGGTCGGGAAAAAAGTGGGAAAGTGGGAAGGTGGAAAAGGAAATAATTTTTTTTCCCTTTTTCTTTTCCTTCGGCGGATGAGTGACATGAATGAAAATGGGGTTAAGTATAAGTAGAATGTGATGTTTAAGTGGCTTTCTCTCTCTCTCTCTCTCTGTCGCGGGCGGGGGGAGCAAATCGGTACTAACCATTTCAAGCCAAGCACAGCGACATATTCCTGATCAGATAGAAATTGTAGCTGCCTTTGCTTCCTTTTTTTATGGAAGAGCGCACATTGCTGGTGAAGTCATCCGAGATTGGACAATAAATTGCCAAGAAGAGTCGTTTGATGTGTACTTCGGAAGATGGAAAAAACTGAAGCTGACGGAAGGTACACAAGTCGATACCTGGGCATCGGCTGGGTCACCGTAGAGAAGGGCTATGATGTTGAAAGACCCGAAATCCCTAATGAACCTCAGCTATAAACATCACTGATGATGTGTACTAAAGCATCCAATAGATGTATTTTACGAGAGGCGGGAAAGCATTCAGAATTTTAGGTTTGAACAGAAGCATTGAATCCATAATCTAACGGCGGAAGAAATTGTCAACTTTGTTAAGCATGCATAAATTGTTAAGCATATGAGTGCTCTGACGGCATTGTTTCCGAATATATCAGTTTATTCATAGACGAAAACCCTGAAGCTAGCTGGACGGATCTTTTGCAACAACTAATGATTAACGGGGGAGGCAATGTAAGTGCAGTTGATGCTGTCAGAGAATTAGAATTAGACAAGGCGAGAGGGAAACATTGTCAGAACTAACTTGTAGAGTTTCTAAATTTAGCCAAAATAGTGTTTAAGAATGCCGGAGAGAGAGAGCGAGAGAGAGAGAGCGAGAGAGAGAGAGAGAGAGAGAGAGAGAGAGAGAGAGACGGAAAAGCCGTCCAAACCCATCTGTCGGAGTATTAAACAGACGCCATTAGAAACACATTCGTAAGAACAGATACAGCTAGGGCAGCAGCCACAACACTTGCAGAGGAATTTGCAGTGGCACAAAGGAGTCAAAGACCGAGAGACTGGAGTTTTCCCAAAGGCACATACATGGGATGTGATGGGATGGTCCGTGTCTCAATGGAAGGGTGTCGTGGTCGATCTAGTATTAGTTGTAGTAAAAAGGACCACTCAAGAAAGGAATAAACGGAAACCTCATCTAGGTCGATGGCAAATGGTTTGTTGGGGGGTGTGAACAGTTTGGTCATCTAAGGAAGAAATGTACCCAGTGGAGGCGTGCATTGGCTCTGTTCGGTCAGGAATCTGATTTAACATGTAAGGCAACGGTGGGGGGAAATTAAATAATGACAGATAATCGATAGAGGGGCATCCATTTCGATGATTAGATCTAGGGATTATTTTCAACAAGGATTTAGAAAAAAAAATCTATATGTTACAAAACAAAAAATATTTCAGGTAGACGGAAGGGAAATTAAGTTATTAAGATTAGTATGTATGTGACACCGACCCTGTGTTAGTCCATGATATTAAGTAGGGATTGGCTTCAAATTAATGAGGCGCAGATAAGTCTAGACCCATCACTTACTCTGATAAAAATGGGAAAAAGGAGAAATACTTTTAAGACGGAGGAAAATATACTAGGTCGCCGAAACGGACGAACCTCGTTTTGGAGAAGGGGAAGTAACTCTAACCGTAGTCCGTAGTGGAAGATGACGATACGGGTCGTATCAAATTAATGATAGCTAATAGTACTACTAACACAACAACGAAAGTTCAAACACAGCCAAAATATCATATTAAAAAAATTTGCTGAAATGATAATCACCACATCAAAGTGGATAATTAGTAAGGGTTACCTAGAAGGATTGAAGCAAATTAAGAATATACAAGCTGGGAACTGGACTTATTACGGGTAGGCAAAGAAAAACCGACAGTTACAGTAAGAGCTACCATGCCCCAGTGATGTGGAGCGTTCTATTATCTATGCTTCCTATAACCCATAAGGCCGGATTCAGCTCTTGATTGGATTTTTCGCTCAATCCCAAGCTGTGCGGTCACCGTGTTGGTTGCTGTACCCTTGGATCCACCGCGCCCTGCCCACGTTGTGTTCTTGATCACAGGGTCGGCGGAATCGATTACGGCGGTGATCAATGCGTCGAGTCAAATCTCGGCGAATTGGCTATGTTGTAAAAAAATAATGATGTTTTTTTTTGCAAAAATCACGCAAACGAAAACAGAGACTTTGGTTAACTTTCGATTTGATTTTATGTTGTATACAAAATAAACCCTTCCCACTGCAATTCTCTATAGTAATACTTTTTTCTATCGGTGTTAATTCTGGAACAAGGCTGAAGTCGGGAATTCCCTTGGCGGCAGGTCACATGGGGCTCAACAGTTCCTTTCACTGTTGTTTCGTCTCGTCTCTTCTGCCGCCGCTCCAACTGTTAATTCGCCCAAAAGCCCTCTGCTTAAATTGACTTCGACTCAAGACCGGCATGGGGCTGACGTTGTCTGGGGATTCGGGATTTCCCCCTGTCTTCTAACAAGAGCTCTTTGCTGTCTGTTTTTTTTTTCTTTTTTTTTAAAGTAATTATCTCTCCAAATTTTAGGAGATCGCTTCTCACTACGGGCAACGACCGTAAGCATTGGCCGGCACGTATAACTCATACCTTCTGCAGTCTCTCAAACAGTCTGTCACTTCTTTGTACCACTGCAAATTCCTCTGGAAGTGTTGTCGGTGCTGCCCTGGCTGTATCTGCCGTTACAAATGTGTTTCTAATGGCGTCTGTATAATATTCGGCCAGTTGGGTTTGGGCGGCTTCTCTGTATCTCTGTACACATTCTTAAAGGCGATTTTGGCCAAGTATAGAACTCTACTATCTAGTTCTGACAACGTTTTCCTCTCACCATATCTAATTCTAACTAATTCTCTAGCGGCGTCAGCTGCGCTTATGTATTCTCTGTATTGAATTGTTAGCTGTTGTAAGAGGTCTGTCCAACCAGCTGCAGGATTTTCTTCGAGGAATAAACCTATATATTCTGAAACAGTGCTATCCGAATAATTATATGCCAAGTTGGCAATTTCTGCCGACGTCAGATTATGGATTGTGGCTTTCTTTTTCAGCGCTTCTATCCAAACCCGAAATTCCGATGGCTTTCATGAATATAGGAATCCGGAACCCCACCCCTGATACCACTCTAGAGATGGGTTGGGGAGTAGCATCAATGTCGACTCTATCTATACTTATAAAAAATATTAAACATACACACACAAAAAAAGATATTACTATTGCTAAAAGAGATAAAAATGCCACTCAAACAAAATAAAAAGAATAAATGTCGCTGGACTAAATTTAAAAAATATAAAAATCGGTGAAATAGCGAGACGTAAAGGAGATTAAAAAAAAAACTCTTACTTTGATGGCAACTGTTTTATTTTCTTTCGTGTGTTTGTCCGCCTTTCCTGTTTATCTTTCCTTGTCGTGTGCAAATTTGAATTTTTCTTTGTCGACAAAACAAAAAAGAACTTTCAAACTTTCTCACTTTTCTTTCTTTTTATTTATTTATTTATTTTTTAAATTCTCACGTTTTTCTTCCTTTTTTCACGTTTTTTTTCAACGAAATTTATTTTTTTAAAACTTCTTTATTTTTCAACAGTTCTCTCCTTTCTTCTTTTTCCTCTTCAATTCAATGTTGTGTTTCCTTTTTCTTTCATTTTAAAATGATTTACTTTTTAACAGCTCGCTTTTTCTTCCTTTTCTTCTTCACTTCGATGTTGTGTTTCCTTTTTCTTTCATTTTAAAATTATTTACTTTTTTAACAGCTCGCTTTTTTTCTTCCTTTTCTTCTTCACTTCGATGTTGTGTTTCCTTTTTCTTTCATTTTAAAATTATTTACTTTTTTAACAGCTCGCTTTTTCTTCCTTTTCTTCTTCACTTCGATGTTGTGTTTCCTTTTTCTTTCATTTTAAAATTATTTACTTTTTAACAGCTCGCTTTTTCTTCCTTTTCTTCTTCACTTCGATGTTGTGTTTCCTTTTTCTTTCATTTTAAAATTATTTACTTTTTAACAGCTCGCTTTTTCTTCCTTTTCTTCTTCACTTCGATGTTGTGTTTCCTTTTTCTTTCATTTTAAAATTATTTACTTTTTAACAGCTCGCTTTTTCTTCCTTTTCTTCTTCACTTCGATGTTGTGTTTACTTTTTCTTTCACTTTTTCAGTTTTCCTTTATTTTTCTTATTTCCGAGGCAACTTAGGCTCTCATCCTTGTCACGGCAACTAATTCTGATGATGGTATTCAGCACGTCACTGCACGAGCTGTGATCACATCCAAGGGTTGTTTCAATTTTAGGGTTGTGATCGACGTCAACAAAGAATAACGACAGATGCTTTTCAAGACACTGGTTGGGAAGAATAAAAAAAAAACACAATTTCTCACTTAATCGCATATCACAAACTCCCGGACACGGAAAGAGGACCCCTAAACACTCAATGACTGACCGTCATACTGACTGCTGGCCGTTTCACTGACTGCCGTCACCTTTTACTGACTAATCATTATACCCACCACTCCTTTCCGTCCAACTGTGTTCAACCAACCGGAAATAGGGACCAATCAAACAGAATTTTGGTGCTCAGTTTCTTTTATCTATCTAATATCACTAACAAAATTTTATGTTTGACTATTCAAAGGCGGTTTGGAGACTGGATTCCTGAAAAATCCAGGTCATTAAATTGACTTAAAAAGGAATCTCTCTAGTCAACTCCTAAGGATGTGTGAGAAATTGCATTCCTATATATATATATATATATATATATATATATATATATATATATATATATATATATAATTGTGTATTTAGGCAGTAATCCGTCTTTCATACAATTTTCATTTAAGACGACTGGTAAGATACTACGATTAAGCTTTTTATTTTATTTTTTTGTGTTCGTATAAGTGATTTCTTCTCTGAACATAAAGTGTGTAAAAAAATGTTCAAATGTCTATATATCCGATCGGTTTCGGCTATTCTGTTAGCCATAATTAAGTATGTTTCAATTTTTTTAATTTTAACTGAATGTGTATTTTATGTTTCTAGAGTAATGGGAATGTTTTTCTTTGTTTTGCAAACACATTGTGACCGTATTCATAATTGATATTATTGAGTATTGGCTTTTTTATTTTTTATTATAAATGCTTCCATTATTTTTAGTCTATTTTTGTATGTTGATGAGGGTATTATACTTGTATTTTCTACGAATATGTTGCGCATGGAATTTGGTAGGTTTCCGTGTGTTTAAATGGGTCCTAATTGAGCTATGGTCAGAGAGGTCTAACGTGAGTCTTCTTGATATTAGATATTAAATAACAGTAATGCTAATATTACCGAAATAAAACAAACATTTTCAATATTAAAATTAATATTTTCTACTTCAGACAAGAAAATAAAAAAGGAAAAATCCTAAATTAAACGAAATCTACCATTTACGTGAAGTTTTTTTTTTTTACAAAGTCAAAATAGATGCGTTTAATGAAAGAATTGTAAACTGAATAGTTTTTTTCCTTAGAAAACTTTGTGGAAGCACTTTTAAAATCGGGTGTCATGACAAATATTTTTTTACAGATTATAAAGAAATATGCATGAAAATATTGTATAAGGGAAAATGTTTAAGGCATCAGAAGTGAACATCTTGAAAGTTTGTCCTGATTTGTCGGGTTACCTCCCCCTAATTTTCGAAACCGCTACTAGGGGACGCTCTCCGGACTATAAATACTCTGCGATATTTTTCTCATTCTTTTCTTACTTTATCCGCTTATTCGTTAGCAGGTAACCTCTCGCGGAGAACGCGTTCTCTTTTGGGAAACGTATACATATACACACACGTACATACGCACATTCACTCACTACACATAATTTGGACCAAAAAGTTTTTCACATTAATTTGTTACCCACGTTATTGTCTTTGTCGCTTGTATACCTTTGTTTTAAATACATTATCATTTGTTTGTACATATATATTGGGTATTGTCCTTTCTTTACATTTTTTTACGTGGACTCACATCCCAAGTCCGCCATGTTTGTTGTGGGTATTTCAGCAGACAGCGTGTTATTCCCAATTTCAAACACCGACGTTACTAATACCTAGAACAAGTTGGGAACCGGATACATCGGCTCGCAACAGATTCAATGAAAGGAAAAGAAAATTGTGGAGCTTTGATACTTGTATAATTTAATAAAAAAATATTATTTTCTTTCAAATTTAGAAGGGAAAAAAATCTAAATTGAACATTTATTGTTTTTTTTAAATTTACTTGAAATTTGTCAATGTAATTTTGAAATTCTTCCGTGTGCTGATGACAAATATATATATATGTGTTTGGAAAATCGAAAAATGTAAAGTTTTATGCCATTTTCGAATGTGAAATATTTAAAAATGAATTTAATTTTTTTCCAACAGTTAGATGATTAATTTTTTTTTTCTACGGGAGATAATAGGAAAGAATTCTGGATCACCTTTCTGAATTTTAACCAACAGAATTGAATTATTTTTAATAACTTTGTTTGAATTTTAACCAACAAAGTTGTTAAAAATAATTCAATTTTCAATTGAAATGGTTGATCGATGATTAATGAACTGAAAATGTTTTAAAATGCCTTAAAGATTTATTGAAATACTTAAAATTATTTTTCTTCATTATAGATTAACTTTAGGCTATTATCTTTCAAATAAAACCAAAACCTTACGAAAAAGACGACATTTAAATTATTTGAAATGCATTTCTTATGTTGTTTTAGCTCAAATGTTGGTTGCACTTAAGATGAGATAAAAATAGTAAGATAGAAAGAAATTCAAGAAACATACAAATTTTAGTTGAAATTAAAGTAAAGTTTAGATAACCTTTTCCGAATGTCACGTGACTGTTAAAACGTCTACGCTTTTAGTTTTATAATCCCCCACCCGGTATCAAATTATTTTCTTAAACAATACTTCGGCTTTGCAGCAAATGATGACGTCATGTCGTCTCTTTGACATTAATGGCTAGTGTAGAAGTGTCTTGTTGAAGATTGACAGCCAATCAAAATTTGCGCTTAGGTGGAAAAGACATTTTCCCATGAAAAGAAAAAGACTTTAATAAATTTTAAAAGAGATAATGTAAGAAGTAGAATATTAATCGAATACAAACTTAAGTTGACTTAACGGCTGAAAAAGTCAGCTCTGTTGACTAGCAGTTCAGCTGACAGATGTTACACATAATCGTCTTGACTCAAAGTTCTGTAAGTTCTTTTGAAAACTTTTTCATAACAGGTTATTTTTGAAGATTATGAGTGATGTTAAATTGAAAAATTTTGATTTAAACATTAAACTCATTCGAGCTATCACTTTCGATCTTAATGTTTTAATATTAATTTTCAACAATTCACTTGGCAGTATTTGATTGGCTTGTCGAAAAAAAATTACGTAATCACAGACCAATCAAAAGAATGATCCTGAATAAAATATCTCTTCCGCCATAAAAACAATATCAGGCGACTATTGCTTGCAATTGTATCGGACCAATCAGACGAAATTTCGGACAAGAGTTTCTATTATAACTTTTTTCCTCTGACGCTATCACATTTACGCTATTTTACAACACAAGGTGGGCACAAAAAACATTGACGGAACGACACTGTAGAACTATCCAGAAGGAAAACTCACCTCATCAGGGTCACTTTCCATAGTGTCGAAAAACGGGATCCATAAGGTTACCCGAAGAAACAGCGGCAGAATGAATGAAAAACAGACTCGACCAAAGAAACAACTTCGTTATTCGTCTCTTTTTCGTTGCAATCACTTTAGTGTCTTACGACACTTTCCCAGCATTATTATTATTATTATTATTATTATTATTATTATTATTATTATTATTATTGTTGTGTTTTATCTTTGACTTTTGTAGTACGATGACAATCAGAGACTTCAAGAGAAAACAATTTTTTTGTCTGCTAGAAGATACAAACATGTGAGGTGACATAGAATCTAAGATAAAATAATAATATAATTTTGATCATTGGACGAAGAGAAATCTACCTCAGATATGTGAAGCATCCATGAATATGACGTTTTGCAATTCAAATATTTCAGGGTTGCCAAGAATTTGATCCACATTTGTGTTTGTTATGTTAGTCAATATGTTTAGCAAGTGAAGCTCATCTGGTTGTAAAATATCTTCCAAATACTGGAATTCTCTCTCTCTAACATTATTAATTCAGTATCAGATCCCAAGCAACTGCTGACTAGCAAATGTTTTATTCTAATGTTCTTTGAGTTCTTCAATCATTAATAGTGGTGGATTGGGGGAAGCTTTAGTATAATGTAGATCTTAGTTTCGGTATAGTTCACTTTTAACTCTCCTAGTTCAAATAGGGTGGGAATCTATATTTGTTCAAATATTTCATCATTGTCAGTGAGATGCATTATATCATCAGCATATTTTGGTTTCATTACAAGAATGTTTTGTATTGAATTGACTTCATTCTCCAATACCTGTGCTAGATAAGATAAAACGAATAAGACTGCGCAAAGGCATTCCCTTACATGATACCAAACAATGTTACAAAAATCCTTCCGAGTGTTTCATTAACCTTTGTTTGATATGCTAGTTAATATGTTTAGCAAGTGAAGCTTATCTTGTAAAATATCTAAAAACTGGAATACTCTCTCTCAATACTATCAAAGATTTATGACATGTTAAATATAATCAAGAATACTTTTTGTATTTGCTAGAAGTTTAGTTGCTCGGATTTGTTGAATATCTGGGTGTGTCTACTGCTTGAGCCGATGGAATGATATTTTTCTAATCTCGCCTAAATTCTTCAATAGAGTGATGATCAGCATCTTGTAAAAGATGGAAAGAAAAGATGGAAGATGGTGTCTCATGGCTCATCTGTCTTCTTTGACTTAGGTTTCTGAAGTGAATAGATGATGCTTGAATTGCATTCCTGGAAGAATTAGCAACTCTATACTATGATGTTGAACATGAAAACTAGATTTTCTTGAATGTTGTCTGATGAATATTTGATGCATTCTGCATTGTTTGTCTGGTCTCTGTTTTGCACCCACTTCACTGTCTTCTTTATGTCCGCTTTCATGAATATTCGGATCAAGATAGTTGTGCTCTTGATAAAATTCATTTAATGAATTTTACAACTGCTCAACTTTCTCTTACTTTTACATTAAGATATATTCAACTCTGTAAATTTGTTACAAAATGGACTCTCAGGGTGCTTTGCAAATCAGAAGTAAATATGGTAATTGCACACATATTCTACGTCAATCCGTTCTGTGTTCAGAGGAGGTGGGAAGGGGCATTCAGAGTAGAAATGGAAGGTCTCATTAGATAATGGGGAACTTCCACACACAGGGTACAAGTTAACTCCTCCAGTGTTATATAAACAGTTGAGTGGCCAGGGGACAAGTGTTTTTTTTTTTTTATTTGTATCTCCTTGGTAATTTAGAATTACAACTACCATTGTCGTTATGGATGTGTCCCACCCTTCTTTATTTCCTGAAATTCTCTCTGATGACAGTATCAAAGGTTTTCATTAGGACGGGATCTGCTTGTTAAACTTCCCACTATCAATCTCCCACTGTTTAGCAGAACAGACGGCGTGTTAAAAGTTTTCTAAAAATAGAAGTCTTGCCCCAGTCAACTGGCCGCACATAATACATGACTGCCAAGAAGCACACAGACTGCTCAAACTCCACACTGTAAAACTAATATGTAGCAGCAACACACAGAATTTAACCATCCAAAAACACATCCTCGATAATGGCTATAGAAATAGCAGAAAACGGAATAATGATAACTATGGACAATTCCTATATTCTTTAATCCCTGAAATACGGAAAAATGCTACATTACTGGGAAAAGGCAATAAAAGATTAATTAAATCTTCCTTGCCGACCGATTTCAATGAAAGATGCACACACACACACACACACACACACACACACATATATATATATATAATTAATATATAGTCAGTTGCATGGATATGAGTTTGTAAATCTGGGTTTCACGCTTTTGCGATCATCATAAAAATTGATTTATTTTTTAAAAAATGAATCTATTTAATAAATCGGTTTGTCTGATGATCGTAAAAGCGTGAAACCAGGGGTTACAAACACATATCCATACCAATGAATATGTTAGCTCTATCACCGATATTGAGTGCTTTCCAATAAGCACCGAGCATATAAAATATATATATATATATATATATATATATATATATATACAGACATATAATGAATATATATATATATATACAGCACACCTTAAAACTATATATATATATATAAGACATAGTTTTAAAGTGTGCTATATTTATGGGATAAAGTGCTCAATATCAGAGATAGAGCGTATGTAAATATAAATATAAAGTGAACATTGAAGTCAACATTCAGAGGCGACAGGCTGTTTCATGCTAGACGCAATCGTCAGGCCTGACGATTGTGTTCACTATGAAACAGCCTGTCGCCCTGAGTGTTGACTTCAATGTTCACCATATATATATATATATATATATATATATATATATATATATATATATATTCTTTACCTTACTCGTTGTACAACTCTGATTTTAATGCACAAAGTAAACATCAGGTGTTTTCAATCAGTATATAATGTTTATACTGTGCATGAAACTCAGAGTCGTGCTACCGGTGAGGAATAAAATGTATATTTATTATTATAAGGTAAACAAAAAAGTCCTTGCCGTTTTTTACGTCATGTAGGAGGAAATGAACACTGATACACAAATGGCAGCGTCAAGAGTGCCAGACGTTGTCTGTTTCATAGCACCTGTCTACCTCTATATCCAGGCAAGATTATGCTTTGTATATGGTGGACTAGTCAATAAATGGTGTACTATGAGCTGCTACCAACGCGGCAAACCATCACTACTGACATGTATTCGCAGCATTTGGAACGGGTGCAACAAACTGAAGCAAAAGGAGCCAGCATTGATTAATCGCAAAGGTGTACTGTTCCTTCATGACAATGCCATATGTGATGCGCATGGCTAGGGATATCATACGGCTTGGTTTGGTGACACTATGCCATTCACCTTATTCCCCGGATCTTGCGCCAACAGAGTACAATATCTTCCATTCCCTGGACAACCACTTTCGTAGGAAATGAGACAGTCTTGTGGCAGGCACTCACAGACTTCTTTGCGACCAAGTCACCGGATTTCTAATGCCATGCCATTGAACAGCTGTAGAAACGTTGACAAAATGTTCTGGATGGCAATGGAAATTATTTTGAGGACTAACGGTATGTCAAATTTGCCGTTTACCTTTTTTTGTCATAAATAAAAAACGGCAAGGAATTTTTGTTACCTTGTAATATAAGTTCTGTTATTATGCATCGAGCACTATTGTATTAACACTAGCACAATGTGCAATATAATATGATAAAATATGGTTTTTAAGGTACGCTATATTTATGTGAGAAAAGGTGCTTAATATCATGCATAGTGTAAATGTTAACAGAGTGTTCATAAGTATCAACACTGAATGGAGACAGTTTGTTCTTAATTTGTTTCTTCATGCTTAAACGTAGTCGTCAGGCTATAGGGGTGGTAGAGTAGCGACTATTCATGCACGTTTGTCAATAGGAAGGCCAATTATTTTCGGTTTTTCAAACGACCTACTGAATAGGACTAATTAGATGCTTAGGGAAGTGGTTATTTCCTGTTTATTGTATTCTTCAGTTGGTTATTGTTTATGGATGTTTGTTATTAATTATCTACGTCATTAACGGAACGTTTATGAGTTTGAAGTTTATATTTATGTCATTCAGAGGGGCATGATGTGTTTTCACATTTTTATTAATAACAGTTGCACTTATTACATAGAAACTACTATAATGAGGTCTTTCGGTGTGGGGCAATGCATGTTTCGCTAGATCTATTAAAACTGGGTAGTGAGATCGGCCCTCAGTAGACCCTCTGTATTTGCGGCCTTGTGCCACATCTAAGTCACGCTTAGTAAATTCCGTCCACTTGAAACACTTCATCGAATTAAAGACATCTATAGGACGAAAGGCGTTATGCAGAACTTTTACCATTTTGTTATTCATTCGCCTAACACTGTTATATATATATATATATATATATATATATATATATATAGTGACTGGTGAGTATATATATGAGAAAAATTTCTCAGAGTTAACCTGTAGAAAAAGACAATATTTATAAATGTAAAAGACAATAGGAAAACTGTAATAGTTGCCGACGCGTTTCGTCCAATGTGGGCTTTTTCAAGGCAAAAAACGAAATGAATTTATTTAAACAAAGTAACTAATAATAACAAAAACAAAATGTCCTTAGCAACTGGAAGAATTTAGAGAACTCTATTTTCATACTGTTAACTGAAAATTACGTCAATTACTGTCACCCAAATATTAATCTAAGCCCAGGCATTTCCCTATTTCACCTTTCTTAACAGAATTACTACTCTCCCAAACAAACGGACACAATAGTATCGTGATATCAAAAGAAAATGGTTGAATCCGTCAACACAGCAATAATAACAATACCTCCACAAGTGAAAGTAACTGACGTAATTTTCAGTTAACAGTATGAAAATAGCGTTCTCTAAATTCTTTCAGTTGCTAAGGACATTTTGTTTTTGTTATTATTAGTTACTTTGTTTAAATAAATTCATTTCATTTTTGCCTTAATAAAGTCAACATTGGACGAAACGCGTCGGCAACTATTATAGTTTTCCTATTGTCTTTTACATTTATAAATTATTGTTTTTCTACAGGTTAACTGAGAAGTTTTTCTCATATATATACTCACCAGTCGCTATATATATATATATATATATATATATATATATATATATAACAGTGTTAGGCGAATGAATAACAAAAGGGTAAAAATTCTGCATAACGACTTTCGTCCTATTACAGTTTTCCTATTGTCTTTGATATATATATATATATATATATATATATATATATATATATATATATAGTCTTAAGATGTGCTATATTTATGGGATAAAGTGCTCAATATCAGAGATAGAGCGTGTGCAAATATATATATATATATATATATATATATATATATATATATATATATATATATATATAGACGCTTCTAGTTCTGGGCTGGACCCCTTTTGTCTTCATATTTGCCCTATTCTTGGCATTGTTTCGATGATATTCTGGGAAAAAAAAACTCTTCCAAAATTTCGGCCTGTTATAATGTCATCCCGCAATTCTTCTAGATTGGTCGACTGTACATCTAAGATTCGAATTTTCCTTTCCACATCAACCCAAAGGGGTTAGAGATCCTGTAAACTGTGGCAGCCACTGATTGCTATGTTCTGTGAAACAATCTGTCACGTTATGATTTGTGACATGGTGCTTTGCCCTGCTGAAAGTGGCCACCAGAGAATTGGAGCAAGGTTATAAGTTATATACTTATAGTATAGAACTTATAAACTGTTATCAACTGTGAGGCACGTGACAAGCCGAAATGGGTAGGCAAATGACTTACCATGTTGAAGAGACGGACATTCTCTCTGATTGTTTGATTAAAATAAATTCCATGTTAATGTAAATTCATCTTAATAACACTTTTTTTTATTACAATTACAAAATTTTGTCTGGTTCATTCTACGCTACATTAATATGCTCATTCAGTTGTTTCTTTATAATCATGTTTCAACTTCCTCTTTTCTAGAAAGCAGACGATATAATCATTTTTTTTTTTCGTATCTTCAACTGTGATCTAACCATCTCATTAGATAAAGAAAACAACCAATTAATACAAAAAATGACTTATTCACTAAATCCCGTTACAATTTATATAACGGACAAACTATACGTTCCCAATGGAAACTTCATGTGCTTGGTATTGCATCATCGTCTCGACGGGTCTGCCTGGCGCTTGAATGATCACCGTGGTGTTCTGTAAATAAAAATAGACAGAAAATGACTATAGCAAATATTCTTAATGGTAAGAAGTTTGTACTTTTTCATGAAAATGATATATTTCCTTTTAAAATAAACTAGTCTATAAAAACGAGCTTCGACAACATTAAACAAAATTATTTATTTGAAAGATGGTGAGTACAACAGACACCTGAACAAGGAAAATTTACCAGCAAAAATAAATAACGAATAAAGATGCTTGTGTCGAATCATGGAATACTGACAACTAATAGTACTCGTGAAAATTGAACTGCTTTCTATTTGAATTTTCTGATGAATCATAATTATTTAATGACTGAATAAGATCCTAGCGAGTTCCACAAAATAAACTATCCATGGAAATTTCCCTACAACAACAATAATAAAGATGCTCATATTGAATCACAGAACACTGACAATTAATAGTTCTCGTGAAAATTTCACTGATCTTTACTTGAATTTTCTGATGAATTATAATTCTTAATGATTAAATAAGTTACTAGCGAGTTCTGCAACATAAACTATCCGTGGAAATTCTGTAACGTTAAATATTTGAGTCTAACAACTTCAACAAAATATTGCAATAACAATCATAAATATGAATGCTGGTCGTTATTTTAAGAAGTAAGGGGGGTACAAATGAAAATATTCATAATCGACAAGGTTTTTCATTTCACTGAAGCAGACGTTAAACGCACGAGTGCGTTACTGACTCCTCTATATGTCCTTTCTTTCTTTCTTTTTTTCTTTCTTTCTTTCTTTTTTGCATTTTTCTCTTTTTCTCCCTAAATGGGATTTTTGGATGAATTTTTGAACTGATTCGGTTTTTCTAATCAAACCATAAAATGTAAGTTGTCCTGAATGGTCACTCTCATAGATCTTTTTGCATTAATGCAGGTGTCTCCCAGGGCTCTATCTTTGAACCTACATTGTTCCTAATTTTCATTAGTAACCATCCTATTGGCATCAGTTCTCAACTCAGTATCCATGCTGATGATAAAAAAAACTATTTACTCCTGTCTTAATAGTAAGTCTGATCAATTAGATGAAGTCAAATTGGCAGCTGATCTAAAATGATCTACAATCTGTTCTTAAATGAGGCAAGAAATGGCTTGTTAATTTTAATGCCTCCAGAATGAAACTGCTCTCTATCAATCATCTGAGAGAGCTCGTCCTGTCTCCCATCAGCTTGGCAGATACTAACCTCCATTAGAGTGATTCTTTGTGCCTTCTCAGTCTTAAATTCTTGGCTGATATAAGGTGGAAAGATTATATTGAATCCATTGCAAGATCTTCTGCTAAGAAAAATGGTTCACTGTGTCGTACTAGACAATTTCTCTCTCCTAAATCTATCTTACATATTTATAAGTCTACCATTCTTTTGAATATTGCCAAATATGGTCTGGCGCTCCTGCTATATATTTAGAAATTCTTGATAAAATCCAACGAAAATCTGCAATGTTATTGGTCCTGACCTGACATTTCAGCTTCCGCAACTTTCCCACCGCAGTAACATAACTTCACTGCGCCTTTTCTATAAATGCTTTCAAGGTAATTGCTCGGACGAGCTCTTTGTTATGGTACCCAAGGTACCCGGCAAGATCTCTTCAATTTATTTTGCTAGATGTAACCGTAACTTCTATGCTAACAATTTATTTTCTCGCACTTCTCTTCCGTGGAACTTTTTTCGGATTCTTGCTTTCTAGCCAACTTTGATCTTCAAAAATTCAAATGCAATGTCAATCATTATCTACTGTCTTCTTGATTCCTCTTTTATTGTTCTTATTATAATGCTTTTTTTCTTATTTTTCAAATTAAGAAACCACCTTGTGTCTTAGTGGCTTTACTGCCTTGTATGGGGTGAAATGATTAAAAAATAAATAAATAAAGTTAGCAGCAAAAATGAATATTTAATCAACTTAATTAAAATTTTAAGTGAAGAAAATAATTATCAAAAACAAGATATATGTCCGAGTGAAATACGTTTTTTAAGTTAAAATAAATATTAAAAGATTTCTCTGCATCTCGGAAGCTTTATATTATCCTAAAGTTCATCCAATACAAGGTTCGAGAGTATCTCAAGGAAGAGGTTTACTGTTAAAGTGGTCGTGATGAATGGGGGGCATAATATGAATGAAAGAGGACGTAGCATGAAGTGAAGATGATGAGCAAATGGAGGAGAGATAACAAGGGACTTGACTTGAAGAGGTTAAGATTGTAGTGTTCGGGGAAGCATCTACGCGGGAGCATGTTTCAAAAAGTTGCAGCATCGAGGAAAATGCTGGGTGGAATATTTTTCCTTATATTTGGAATACGGGCGAATTGAGAATGATTTGACTTTGTTTATGTTGTATGACGTGTTCTAGATTTAAGGTCTGAACTGGTGGAACTAAAGAATCGAACTCATTTGAACATTTGCCATGGAAATAGAGATAGACTAGCGACAGGCTTGCAACATTTCCCCTTTGGGAAAGTGGTTGCATAATGGAAAATAAATCATCCTACACAAGAAGGGGTAAATGATTTTGAATTTTTCAAATCTGATGGAAAGTGAGGATTGAGTAACTCCAGCCCAGTTGTGGCAACAATATTCCATGTTTTGGTCTAATTTTACTCTTTTAAAAATGAAGTCTGGTAGAAGAATTCAGATTCACCCTGGAGCGATAGAATGAGCTAAACATTTTTCTAGCATATGTCCTGCTGCAAATTAAAAAGAAAAATACCCAATGGTTCGTATTCACAAACGTAAGGTCAAATTTCTTTTCATCTGTGCCGTGTGGTCTAGTACTTCTATTCTTACAATGCGTTGATTTTGGTGAGCGTCTGTAATAAATAGCCGTCCAGAACCCGGTCTAATGATAGACGACTGATCATTTTATTACTTTTTTTTCCAGCATTAGCGTACTATCGACGCGCCATGTCCAACGTGTGCAGAAATTCTTTGAAATTATTATTCAACTCTTCTAAGGCCTATAATCCAACCTTTCTGAAACAAGCTTAATCAAGGAAAAAGAGTCTGTGTGCCTTCCAGTGACATGACACCTGCTTGCACTGTACAGTTTCACAATACTGAACCATACCGTAGCTAAAGATTGTTAATACGTCACTAGATGGCCGAATACTTTGATAACTTTATCAGATTATCTACTAGACGCAAGCATATGCATAGTGTACCTTTCAGGATATTACAATTTTATTTCCCGTCAGTGGAATTGGAAAATTTTAGTATACCGAGAAATATGACATCTGTGGGTGTCCAAAAGTGTGTTGAAATGTTTCGACTCGACAAGAAGCTTTCCCCAGAAAAATATGTTTAGTCATTTGTATAGATTTTGACAAAATGGGTTGAGAATTTTTCAGCACTTATCGTAATAATGACATGGATTGTTGATAATGTTTAAGGTAATTAATTACCCATCTCCTACAAAAATGACTCTTTGAGAATACGAAGTTCATCCAAAGTAATCCAGACATTTAATATTAACGACGTAGTAACTTATCAAGGGTAATGTGGCCCTAGTCCACTTCAAAGTACATTCCTTGGTACCTCACACACTTATGTTACTGTTCTTTCATTTTTTTAAATCAATCCGCAGTCTTTCGGGGTCGTCATCAGCTGTCTCAGTGCATTCAGGTTAATCTTGTCCATGGTCTTAACTCTCTCCCTTTTTAATAGTCATTTTAGCTTTGGGAATAGAGAGCCAAATCTGAACTGCAGTAGATTGATGCTGACAGAACTTCGTCGTGTTTTACAAGAAAGAAAGAAAGAAAAAAAGAAAGAAAGAAAGAAAAAAAGAAAGAAAATGAGCAGTCGCGATATTCAAATGGCTCGATTCTTTTCAGATAAAATTCATACATTGGCAGAAAGTAGTTGATTTGTTGAATTTTGTGAGTCAACCATTGATTGGTCTTTGAACCATCGAGGCTAGCGAGCGTATATCAGTATTTTCCTTGCAGAGCAGCGAAGTTTCAAAACAAAACAAAAAAAAAAAAAACAGTGAACGTGATTAGTTTTGAAGATTTAAAAGAATCGATTGGTTGCTGGAAAGAAAAAACTTACGGTATTTGAATTGGAGCAACAGCAACAAATTGAGGAAGAGACAATGGCAAGAACAAACTCCAGGGCCATAATGACGCTTCCCACATGTCCGATGGTGATGAAATGCTCCCAGTCTTCATCAAGAACTGTAGCCTGAAACAGAAAGGACAACATCCATCAGAAGAAATGATTTCAAGTGATTTCTGAAGAAATGGCAAGTCTGAATTTGAATTTTAATAACAAATTAACTGGAAGGAAGGAAAGGAGAGAGGGAGGAAGAAATGAAAAAAGGAAGGGAGGAAGGGGGTGAAGAAAGAAAAGAAGGAAGGAAGGGAAAGAAGAAAGAGAGGGTGGAAGGAAAGAAAGGAAGAAGGAAGGAAAGAGAAAGAGAGAGAAGGAAATAAGGGAGGAAAATAAGAGAAAAGGAAGTATGAGGAAGGGAGAGAGGGAGGAATTGAGGGAGAGGAAGGAAGGGAGAGAGGGAGGAATGAAGGAAAGGAGGAAGGGATGGAAGGAAGAAAGGAAGGAAGGAAGAAGTAAGGAAGGGGGAGGGAAGAAAGGGAGGGGGAACGGAAGGGAGAAAAATAAGAGAAAAGGAAGTAAGGAAAGGAGGGCGGGGAGGTAGGGAGGGAGGGGAGGAAAGGGAAGGAAGATGGAAGGAAGAGAAGGAGGAATAAAGAAAAGAAGGAATGAAGGGAAGGAAGGAAGAGAGAGTGGAAGGTAGGGAGGGAGGAAGTAAAGAAGGGAAGAAAGAAGGAAGGGTAGAATGAAGGGGTGGAGGGGAAGTAAAGAAGGGAGGGATAAAGGAAGAGAGGAAGAAGGAAGTAAGGACGGGAGGAAAGAAAGAAAGAAAGAAAGAAAGAAAGAAAGAAAGTTATTAAAAAATGTAAGAAAGAAATAAAAAGGGAGGGACTCTATTTTTTTATTCGACCTCAGTCGAGATCATACATTCAACAAACCCGCAACGTAGTTAATTGAAAACATTATCATTTTTTCAATGTTTGTATTGTATGCGCTTCAGCAGGGCCGCATATGGGTTTAATCCATAATTTTCCTTCCAAGGCTAGAGAGCCCCCATTTTACCATGTTATTTATTCCATAGATAGCGGGAAAAAAGAGATGGATTCATACCTGTCCCAATAATATTTGTGTGAAAGTGAATATAAAGAATTTTGCCGGAATTCGAACAGATCTCGCTGATCAAAGGAAATGAATAACGGAGAAAAAGAGGTAGGAAAAGAGGAAAGAAGTAGCGGGAAACGAAAAAGAAGGTTGGAATGAAAAGAAGAAAAAATGAAAAAAAAAACAAAGGAAAGGAAAGGAAAGAAAAACAAAGAGAAAAAAGAAGAAAGGAAGGAAGTAAGAATGAGGAAAGAAAGAAAATAGTAGGAAAGAAGGGAAAAACAACGAAAGAGAGAGAAAGAAAGAAAGAAAGAAAGAAAATGGGAATGAAGGAAAAGAAGAAAAGAAGAATGTAGGAAAGAAGAGAAAAACATCAAACGAAAAGAAAGAAAGAAAGTAAGAATAAAGAGAAAAACAAAGAAAGAAGAAAGAAGGAAGGGAGTAGGAATGAATGGAAAACAAAAAGAAGAAGGAAGGAAGGAATGAAGGAATAAAAGAAAGAAGGAAAGAATGGAGGAAGAAAGTAGGAATAAAGAGAAAAACAAAGAAAGAGAAGAAAGAAGGAAGAAAGTTTGCATACGTTCAATTAGAAGTGTTTAAATTTAAGTTCAGGCATCATTGATGTTTAGTAAACTTAGCTAAGTCTGGCACAAGATTAAAGTGAGTGTAATGAATATAAGAATATTGTGTTATATCATTGATCAGTATCAGATGGAAGAGGGGTTGTTTGTATTTGAAAATCAGCATCCTGGATTTTATCTGGGCTCGAACACCGACCACTGCACAAGTGAAAATACTCAACTATCAGGGCCACTGAGTTGATATCATTGAGACAGGAAGGAAGATACTAAGTGACATTTCTATCAGCAAATGTAGTATAGAGCTGAGGAAGGCTGAAGAACATATCGGCCAAAATGTTATCATAATAGCCAACATGAAGCTACTGTTTTTTATTTATTTATCTTTTAAATAAAAATGACTAAATCTGAGCAAATACGTTCATGTCATTTGTAAGTGAACAGAAAGTAAAAAGGATAAGAATAAGAAAAGAAAAATGAAAGAAAAAAAACAGAAAACTAAATTGAAAAAAGAAAAGGTAAAAACAAATGAAAATATAAAAAGGTAAAAGGAAAAGTTTATAAAAAGAAAAGAAAAGGAAAAAGAAGAAAAAAAGAACGGAAAAAGAAAAGAAAGAACAAAAAAGAAAGAAAAAAAATTGAAAAGGAAAATGAAAAGAAAGAAAAGAAAAATGAAAAGAAAGAAAAGAAAAAATAAAAAAAAATAAGAAATGGAGAATAATAAAAAATAAGAAAAAAATGCAGAACTAAGAACTTACTATGGTAAAAGTGCAGCAAAACATTGCCAGTCCAACTAAAGAGAAAATACAAGCTGACAAAATGGCAGTCACCATGTAAGCGATCTTCTGTAAAACGGAAAAAAAAGAAGAGTTAAAAAAGAAGAGTTAAAAAAAATAAACAAAGATAAAGCAAGAAGAAGAAGCAATGCGCTGATTTCACAGAAAGATAATTTGATAAATAAAAAGAATACGATCTTCAAGGATCCATCAGAAATAAGAGATCAATCTCTGATTATTTTGATCATATTAGCAAAGATTCAAACAAATTTCAGTAATTCTAATGAATCAGTCATATGCACCTTTTATCAGAGATATTTCTAAATTGCAGACCTTTAGAATGGTTCGTGGATAAAGACAAAATGTCCAGCCATTTTGAGGAGTTAGAATGTTCAAGAAGACATTCAGAAAGTAACATAATTCTTAATTGGTCATGAGGTGACTTTAATGTATTGGGGATTGTAGCTTTTGATTGATGGAAATAACATTCTATCGATTGCATATACTTGGTTCGATTTCTAACTAACACGTACAAATTTAGATGTGACTAGGTTTCAAATGATGCAAGCAACTCACGAATCTCCGGATGTTATCGTCCGGTAACTGTTTCAGGCCAGCGGTAATTCCGAGACTTCCAACTAACATAATCTGCAAAGAAAAGATGAATAAATATTGTTAAATACACAAGAACCCTTCTTTATGATTACGTATTAAATTAGAATTTTAAATTAGATTTATTTGATTTTTTTCTTGGCGTAAGAAGGACAGTTCACACCTTCATATTATCAAATTTTCCCAAAGAGAGGGTAGAGAGAGTATGGATGCTTTTTCATATGAGAATTACAGTCCTTTTGTTGCCTCAACTAACTGCATTTATTCAGAGAGCCGAGTGCTCTTTGTTAAGAAATGTCCGGCTACTCATTTCTGAACGTAGACCTCTGTTAGGGCGGCTAGCGTTTCCCTGTTGCAGACGCTTGCTCAGGCACATTTGTGTTACTTCAACATCCATGGAACTCAACTTGTGTGGTTTCTACTGCAACAATGCTGAGCGATTGCATAATCTGGCGTGATCAGCAGTTTGAACAAAGCCAGTAGACCGAAACAGCCTCTGAATAGTTCCGTTTACCCAAATTCACTCACAAGGCTTGGGCAAACCGTTATAGGGTTTTCAGTCACTTTCCGACCGTGTCGCACGCTGGGGCGCTTCCCCGGGTTGATAAAATCAGAAAAAGAATATAGGGAAAGCAATATGTCAGTATGGATTTCGTGTATAGTATCAGAATTACACTACTTTGGTAGGGTTTCTAAATATCTGTTCACATGGTTATTAGCAAAAGGGATAGCTCAAGATAAGAGCTATACATTGGAGACTTCAAAATAAAACAAGTGACAAAATTTAACTATATGGGAAGCGTTATCACATACGATGGAAATTTTAACCCAGAAATCCGAATCGTAATAGCTCAAGATGCCTTCTAGAAAATATGCACAATATTAAGAAACAGGAAAATTTAGCTTGAAACAAAGACAAGAGTGATCAACTGTTACCGTATATACTCATGTAACGCGCGATCTCACGTATCGTGCCATCTCCAAATTTTCACTGATAAAAAATGATTTTAACATGTATCTCGTGTATTATGTGAGTTCCGTTTTTGAGAGACCAGATTAACCTTTTTTTTCTTTTCTCTCTTTATCCCATCTTCTGGTTAAATAAGTTAAAAACGTAAGCGAGAATGATAAAAGTATCGATAGTAACTCTATACTCGTTGTGTAAATGCCTATAGCCATAAACAACCGAACGAGATATCTTATAAACGTAAACAAAGGAAAAGATGCATATTCGCTGTTTGTATTTTATAATAAGATACTAATATGTGAATATTACATGCATTATTATTGGATAGAGATAAGTAAAACATCAGTTTTATCAAAATCATGTTTATTTTAAATACAGCTGTACTTTTTGACTACAGTAAATGGATATATAGTTTGGTCAACGGCATAGCCAGAGCCAGCAGTACATACGCTAATTTCATATCACGTGTATGATACGATCCCCTTAAAATTAGCGCCAAAATTAGGTCTTCAAAAGTCGCATGATACGTGAGTATGTATGGTATGTAATATCAATCCTTCTCTAAGAAAAATGTGAATGTTGGACAATTTCAAAAGAAGAGACAAATATGTAGTCCTACAGAAGAATTCCATGGACAGAACATTTGAGATACGAGGAAGTTTTAAGGAAAATGAGAACGAAAAGGAGACTTTTGCTTAGGATTAGAAAGAGACAATTGACATTTCTTGAACACATACTGAGGAAAGAGGGCTTAGAGAATATGACACTCATAGGACATATTGAAGGCGAGACTCTTCCCTGTTGAGTATAAGTATTTAAATTTCCCGAGAAAATCCCTTTTTTTGCAAAACATTATACTAATTTACAATATTACTGCCTGTTACACTTTTTAAACAATAAAATTTTTAAAAATATAAATTGCATCATTTATTCCTGTTCAGTATTAAGTAATTTATTCCAAGATGAAAACAACTTCGGACTTACCCAAATTGCTGTTGCAAGCGCAACTCCATTATAGACGCGAATAACATAACCTGCGATATCGACACCGACCATGCCACAAATGGCAGTAATAAAGGCGCTGAATCCGATGATACAGTGCAGAATGCCTGTCACCAACATGGCCGTATATGCGTAACCGACAATCATCTTGGTTCACCTTGTGGCTGTGTCAATGAGAATAGAAACACATAAATAAATAAAGGAAAATAAAATGGAAGCAATTCTGTCATATTTGCATTAGTCATTCTTTTAAACCGTCTGTTGAAATGAAAAGAGAAAAAGAAAAAAATATCTTGTAATGAGAAATCCAGTTATCACCTAATATTCAAAGACTGGATGGATGGCGTGCTATGGTAAGTGGTTCAACCACATGGGAAAAGAGTTCCTTCCTTGTTAGACGATCTAGGAATTTAGCCATGTGCCAAATTTTGGTTTAGTCTAATAAATATTTTTGTCTGAAGAAGCGTAAGTTAATTTATCCTCAAGATTTCCAGGAATGTGCCAAATATGATCACGTGTCAAATTTGGCCCGATCCCTCAGATATTATAAAAGAAGAGCTAATTCTCTGTCCGTCAGACACACCCTCTCTGCGTGACTTTGTATGCGCGCGCATGCAATGTATATACGTATATCTGTGTTGCGCATGCGTGACTTAAATCTGCATGACGGCCGTTTAAGGTATACACAAGCAAAAACACAGACACGAACAAATTGACCGAGTTTGAAATAAGACAATGCAACAATACACTCCATTCCCATTCAGTCTGAACAATCTCTACCCAGGGTTGAGCAATAAAATAAAAGTTGGAAAGAACAAAAATAAACGGTTAATTTTTTAAACTTTAAAGAAATTAAGTAAGTATAAAACTTTTTTTTAATGTCTGTTATTGAATTTAAATATATATGCGCACACGCAAACATGCGAACAAACACAATTTGTGTGTTTGTGTGTATACGCAAACGTATATACATACGCAGTTTGAAATTGAAATGGCATTTGTGTCATGAGGTGTAATTTCCCTTTCTGTCTGACAAAACCACATGGCTAACAGGAAAGTAGTATACGCGTCTAATTTTTTTTTAAGCATTTCACCTCAAGGAAGGCGGGATACCACTAGCACGCAAGGGGTTACAGAGAGTGGGAGCGAGAGTAAAGAGGCCCGATAGAGGAAAGGATGAAGAGAAGGACAGGGAATAGATCAAGGCATCTGGAGATGTCAATTGACATTACATTTGAATAGTTAGAGATTATAGCTATCAGGAAAACAAGTAATGGGAAGGGAATTCCACATTCGGGAGGTGCGAGACATGAGGCTATTGGAATAGAAGAGATAGCAACATTTAACTGTTTCGACAATGAAAAGTGGGGGACCGAGACGCCAACCTAGTAGCATGTTTAAATTCATGCAGTCTGGGAACTAGCGAAAGTAGCTCATCGGACCATTTACCGTGAAAGTATTTGTAGAAAAGACAAAGGGAGGCAACGGCACGTCTGTGAGAGGGCGTCTGCAGACGAGATGCCAGATCAGGGCAAAATCACATTGCATATCCGTCTCTAGATTTTGTCGAGGACCTTGAGACGAACAGCGGGGGAACCAGACTATATATGGCAGCAGTTTTCCATGAAAGGGCGAATGGTTGATTTATAGATTTGAAGGATGGACTCAGGCGAGAAAAACTTTCTGGCCCGACACAGGGAACCAACTTTTCTTGCAGTGGATGAAGCTATTGATTCAATGTATTTGTTCCATCTCAGGTCATCGGACCGTGTGAGTCCAAGCAGTCGCAAAGAAGTGCTCTCGTGGAGTTGAGCTGACTTTTTATCACCATGCCTCTATATTTCAAAGACCATTGAGCTGGGGGGGGGGTCCATTAATTAAAATAAAACAAAGAATAGGAAAAGAAATAGAGCTAAATGTTTCTTCGTTTCTCTGCATTTTATCTAGCAAAATAAATGTCCCACTTGTTGACAAGGATATCCAAACAAGCTTCGCTCACACGTGATAGGGCCTTTGAAATAATTAGATGAATTTAAACAAAAAATATCTATATAATAAATGCGAATGTCAATGTGTCACTCCTTTTTCAGTTAAAGGGACACAACTCTCTAGCTCATCTTCTTTATAATAAATGTAACTGCCAGTGTGTCACTGTGTCACACTGGCTTCGGTACCTGTCTGGGTTGCTCATTTTTTTCCAACAAAATTTAATGAAATTGGAGTTTTCCAACTTTACAGTTTCTCAATTTTTATTTTCGTTTCATGATTATATATCTAACAGGGGTGACATGTACCTAGCAACTTAACACGGACTTGATGAACGATTTGTTCTAGCATTCATCTAACAACTTTCTGCAAAAATAAAGAGTCAATTCGTTATGGCCCATGTAATCCACAAGTAGCTCCTTAAATCTGATATTCCTTAACTCGAGGAATGTTAAATCAAGGTTTTAGTGTACATTGATTCTTGGTACTTTTTGAAGTTATATCTCTTATGACAGTTTAGAAAACATATAATAATTCAAGAGGTCCTAAATTTGGAACACGACCAAGAAATCGTTGTATATGGAATTTTGTGATTTTTCTATAACAGATTCCTGTTCTTCAGATTCTAATTTGGAAATATTGGTTGTTTGAGGTTTGATCGGCTGTTTCTGCGAAAATATCATTTAGCCCGTTCGACAAATGTTTCTTTTTTATTTCTTGCAGCTTTTTTATTTTTATATATTTCCATCTTCCAATGGTATGTTTATTTTAAGCAAATTTACTTTTAAAGTACACAACTGATTTGTTGACCTTTTGTGATTCTTCTTTTTGCTCTGGAAAACCAATAGGGAATGTTGACAGCAGTCTTAGGATAACATTCAGGTCTTCACCGTTAGCTATCAAGGACCCACTTATCAGTTATGATGTACAAATCTTATATTTGAATCTATAGTGGCGTGGGGCTTCGGGGTTACAATGAACAATTGATTTACTCACCCCAAAATGATTAATGGAGGCTGATAATGACGAGTAAACACATGGGTAATTTTATTAAAACGAATTTATTTACAAATTTACAGGCTTGAAGTGTGTCAGTAGCTCGTTTCAGGAAAATAAATCAGAAGTTTTTAAAGTCCATAGTTTTAATGAATTGTCATGAAGAGAAAATGTTCATACAGCAGATTAAATGGTCTGACACTATATAATATTCAAAAATCTTTAAAACGAAGGTAAGTGAGTTCGTTGTTCACAGAAGGCATATACAGTTGTATACATTCAAAAGTAAACGAGGAGAGATAGTTTGAAATAGCTTTCTTTGTTGAAATAAAGTTCTTTGAAGTGTCAAGTGCTTCGTTAAGGTCGATAATATAATTGGCGAATAATTTGACACTTGTTTAAACTGAACGCTGGACGCGTGAAGAGAAATGAAAATTTTTTTCATTGGTCCAAAGAAAATTTCACATATGCTCACAAATTTCTTTCCGTCTTTTTCCTCAGTTCGCCCGAATTTGAAGCGAGTGGGTAAAGGGAGTTATTATTATTTTCCAATCACCGCAAAGCCTATGTTTATACTGAATTTGGTTTCTGGTTACTGTGTGAAGTACTGGTGACATTGCACCGACCCGAGTGTTTTAAATCCAGCTATATTGGAAAGAAATGATAGAATAGTTGTCTCAGATACTCTAAGGTTCTACTAGACTCTTATCTCACATGGTAACTCATATCAGCTGTACATTACGAAGAGGAAAGTATGTGTACAGCAAAGCAAGAGCAGATACAGTCAGTGTCTATTCCTTCCGAATTATAGCCATTTAATCTGATCTTTATATTTTCTTTTGCTTCTATGTCCGACTTTGTTTTCATAGATCCCTATCTAAGTACAGCAAAAATTTAAACTGTAAATTTCCAAAAATAAGAAAAGAAGAAAAGCTTTTTTTTTATGTTTAAAAATTTCAAACAAAAATAGAAATCGTTCAGTACTTGGTCTCCCTTTGAATTCTTCTAACCAAAAGGAATTCTAACTCATTTAACTGCTGATATTATAAACTCTAATTTCAATTCTCACTTCATGACATTTTCATTTCTGTTTGTTTTTAGCAAGCAACGGCATCGCGAAAAACTAAAGTGTAACTTTAAACAAACAATTTCCTCCGGATGCGATCTTTTACAGTTATTTTGTATATAGAGAAATTGTTCGAAATGTTTGTTAAGCCGCGTCTCGGAAGATCACAATTTAACTAGAACATTTCTCTTATCTTTCTTATGATCGTCAATCTTACCAGAACTGGGTTTATACGTAGACACAATTTCCACCCAAGTCGTAAAAAAAAATAAAAAAAAAAAAAAAAAAAGAAAAAAAGTTCTCTCATAAAAAAAGATGCAGATCTTTATTCATTAAGGCATTTTTTTTATAATTTTATGAAGATGAACTTTACTAAAATATTCTCAGGTTTAATTCTTACTTTTTCAAAGAGAATTTTTAATTTTTTTCTGTTTGCTTTATAGAGTGCAAAGAAAAGTGGGCCATATGGAGGAGAAGAAAGAGGAGGAGTAGAAATGAAGAAGAAAAAGTGTGGTAGGAGGATGAGAAATGATGGAGGAGGAGGAGGTGGTGAAAAATGGAAAGAGGTGGAAGATGAAGAGGGGTGGACAAGATAAGAAAAATAGAAAGTTAGGAAAAGTCAGAGGGAAGGAGAAAGAGTGAAGAAGAAAAGGGAAAAGAAAGGAAGATGAATAAGCAAAGGGAATGAGGAAGAATGGATGAAAAAGGGAGAGCAGGTGAAGGCGGCGGAAGGTGAAGGCGGCGGAAGGTGAAGGCGGCGAAATAGTGGACAAGAAAATGAAAAAGAATAAAAAAGAATAGAGACAGAAAAAGATAGAAAAGGAAGAGATAGTTGTTAAAAGATGAGGAAGAGAAAATATAAAGAGAGAGAGAGAGTGTGTGCGAGAGGAAGTGAATGAATGAGTGAGAGAGAGAGAGAGAGAGAGAGAAAGAGAGAGAGAGAGAGCAAATGATTTGTATTTCGCTTTTTCTATTTTCAAAGTAGGTGAGATGACATAAAAAACAAATTCTTTCATAAGTAGAGTATATTATTAATGTGTCAGTTTTATTTCGTAAATTCTTCGAAAAGGGACTAAATATTCTTGAGAAGGTTCTTCGCTTCAACTCAAAATACAGGCGTGGTCATCCACCTACGCTTATTGCAATCAGTAAAAGGAGTGATTAAGTAACGCCTTCAATCAAGGCGGTGAAGGTGGGGTGTCGGAGAAACTGCATACGGAAAAAAATCCAGGTCATTATTAATGCTCAGGGTGATGTTAGTACTGATTGTTGTTGTTGTTGTTGTTGTTGTTGTTGCTGTTCTTCTTCTTCTTCTTCTTCTTTTTCTTCTTCTTCTTCTTCTTCTTCTTCTTCTTCTTCTTCTTCTTCTTCTTCTTCTTCTATTACTTTTCCGTTTCATCCTCCTCTACTTCAACTACATTTTTCTTCTTTTCCTCTTCTTTTCTTCTTCCCTTTCTTCTTCTATTTGTTTTACCGCTTCATCATTCTCCTCTTCTGCTTCTTCTTCTCTTCTTCCTCCGCTTTCGCTACTATCGCTTCTTCTACTTCATCCTCCTCTACCTCTCCCGCTTCTTCTTCCTCCTCCTCCTCCTACTATTCTATTGCTTCTTTCACTCCATCTTCTCCTCCTTATGCTATCGCTTCTTCCGCTTCATATTACTCCTCTTTCTTCTCCTCTTTTTTATTGGTAACATTTTTAAAGAATTCCTGATACAACCGTTTAAATAGAGGAAAGATAAAAAGGAATTGATATCTTGGTGGCTGAAGTCGTTGCGTTTTCCATGCAGTGGCATTTTGGACGTTTTAGCGCTCAAAGAGAAAAGCAGAAATTCAATATAGGAAGGTTTTTGGCGCCTGGGTTATTCACGCAATCTAATCGCAGTCCTCTACTTCGTCCGGCTGGCTCTGAGCCAAACTAAACAGTGTTTCCCCCCCCCACACACACACACACACACATATATATATACATATGTAATCAGTCACTTCTCTTATTTCTCTAATGTATCAGTGTTTGGTAAGTTCTTAAACATTTGGTAAGGAGTAAGGATTATGTGTCGTTTTATGTTCTAGTATTGGAGTTGATGGTAGAAGCAAACAATAAGTACATGGTGTAATTAAAAAAAAATAGTGAAATTGGACTATACTAAAGTTTTATTTTACTTTTTTTTTAGGGCGTGATTATTGTACTGATTTCCACGCGCATATTCACATTCACATATAAACACTCCCGTTTTGTTCATGCACCAAAAAACACTTAGACGCAAGACATTTATAATTACATTCCACAAATGCACATATGCGGCCCGAAAACACTCGCCCCTCTTTGTCTATTCCTGCACACATACACACATGCACTCGCGAAAGCACACGTACACATACGCACGCACACAAACACACATAAGCACACATATATATGAAAGGGGTACAGGAAAATTCTTAACCAAACTCTCTGCCTAAAATCTGACGAAATAATTAAAAAAAGAATTTACTTTTAAGCAGAGAATTTTTCATATGTAGGTACATATACATATTCACACACAAACACAGACATATATATGCGCACACACATGCACAGATACACACACACACATGCACACACACATGCACACACACACGCACACACACATGCACACACAGATATATATATACATATATTTTTGGTTGGATTGATGCATATAATTATATCTATATATATATATATATATTTATATTTATATACATATACTTTTCACATATATACATATATATCATTGTATATATATCATTGTATATATATATATATATATATATATAGTTCAATACTTATCTGTGGTCAACTTTGAGTATCGTAATTTCTCACTCGTCAGGACTTTCGATAAGAATCATTGTATTGATTTTTTTCTAATCTTTCAATCGCAAACAAGACGATAGAATCACTGTGACGCAAGGTGTTACTGAGAGTGGAAAAAATTATGGATAACTTTATTGGTAGAATTTTTAGTAACGTTTAGTAAGGTAAAAACAGAACAACAAAAGAACAGGGTTAAAAAGAAGATAACGATTAACGTTGCATTTACATTTTTGAAGATAGAAGGTGGCAAAGAACGTAAGAAGCCAGAAGTAAGTTCCATAGGTGAAAAGTTCGAGTTAGGAATAGAACTTACAATTTCAAAATAATGTAATCAATGCAATGACTCTGAGCGAAAGTTTTGACGAGTAAGAAATCACGAAACTCAGAGTTGATCTCCGATATAGATATTAAAACTTTATTATTTATGATTCAATAATTATCGAGCACTTTATTGACAGAAATTCTGTTCACCTTGATATCTAGGATTATTTTATTTCTCTCTCTCTCTCTCTCTCTCTCTCTCTCTCTCTATATATATATATATATATATATATATATATATATATAAGTGAACATTGAAGACAACACACAGAGGCAACAGCCTGTTTCAGGCGTGACGATTGCGTTTAGCATGAAACAGACTGTAGACGCTGAGCGTTGTCCACTTTTAGCACTTTAAACCATAAATATAGTATACCATAAAATATATTTTATTATATATATATATATATGTGTGTGTGTGTGTGTGTGTGTGTGTGTGTGCGTATATATATTTCATCATATACTCACACACACACACACACACATATATATATATACTTACATGCAGAGAGAGAGAGTGAGAGAGAGAGTGAGCGATAAATAATAAATATATGTTTATTATTTTATTTTATGTTATTGTGTTATTTTTCGTGGATACCCATATTTGAATAGACGCTCCGTTTATTTAAAACAGTATTTTATTTCATCTAGTGAAATTGAAATTCTGGTTAAGAGCTTTTTTCCCCTATTTCTAAGACAATATATACATATATATCACATGGAATATTATGGCTGAGCCAAAGTAACACAACTGTTTTGTCTATTTCAAACCAACAAGTTCATCTGACAAATTTTCAGCCGTAACTAAGAATAAAAACATCCAAGTTGTTTTAATTTACTCTTTTTCAAGGAATATAAATTTATCTCAACTTCATAACTTTAAATATTGGTTTAATTTACTGTTCATAATAATAACAAAGTTAGTTATATGAACAGAATTTATAGAGGCTAGCTCGAGTAAATTCAGTTCACTTGAACTGATAAACTCTCCTTCACCCTTATGAGTCAGGTTAATAAAATTTCGTTCCGTCCATTAAGAAAAATCTTTAAAATTTCGAATAGTTTTAATTCACTATTTTTCTAGTAATAAAACTTTGTCTCAACTTAAATAAATTGTGTATTCATAATGCTAACGATATTACGTGTGAAAAAGTTGTTGACACTAAGTGGGGCAAATTCAATTCGCTCCGATGAACAATGCCTCAATACATGGAACATTCACTGAAACTTGAACTTCCTGTTAAGCTATTGAATATTGTACTATTACCGGCTTCTTAAATATTTATTTCCTTCTTAATTTATTTCAGTGAATGCTTGGCGTCACAGAAATGCCGAGACGTATTTAAATTGTTCTCTGACATCTGATGTGTTAGTGTGTGCACTCACGACAAAATGAAGTGAATTATTGGAGGTCAAACGGGGCTGAAAGAGAATAACAGATATGGGACATTCATTTCCTGAAAGTGTTGGGACATTTGGCGTCCTTCGATTAACAGTGTTACGTACACGGGAATACCAGGTGAAAGGCATTAACAGGTGAAAGGCATTACCACTCACTGTGGACAGCGCAGTTACTGACCATCGATCCTTAATGTTTGTAACTAAAAGTGTCTGGCTAGATTTATTTGTGGTAAGCGCATCCACATTCAATATAGAAAGTAGCAGACAAATAAATATCCAACATTTGAGTTCAGCCATCTGTAGTTTCCACGAAATATGGGAACAGAAGACCCACCAGGTTACCACTGTTAACACTAAAC
Source organism: Acanthosepion pharaonis (assembly GCA_903632075.3). NCBI lineage: Eukaryota > Metazoa > Mollusca > Cephalopoda > Sepiida > Sepiidae > Acanthosepion > Acanthosepion pharaonis. The sequence continues at coordinate 3,320,721 of CAHIKZ030002346.1, forward strand.
TAGAATTGGAGAACTGGCGTTGTCCGATGATTCATGGTGGAAATTTTTTCAGGTTAATGGTTTGGACAAAGACCCCATGAAGCAACATGACACTGAATAGTAGTTGGATTTTTTCACGTGTCATGGTTTAGACCAGCCGGTATACGTCTTTGCGAGCCTTTGTACCCCTTCGTTGACCCACATTATTTCAACGGGACAATTAACCGTGTCGTCGGGCACGATTTTCTCAAATGAAGGGTGTGGCAACGATGTTCACCCGACATATACCCAATCGAGCATTTAAGAGACGTTCTGGGGAAGTACTGTATCAATACTTACGCCAAGTCGAGTTGCTACAATTCGCCGGGTTAGAGGGAGTCGTACACAATCCTCTTAATCAGTCTGTGAAAGTCCTTTATTGGGCGTAGGCCTTCCCCAGATTCCAGCCTAATGCGTGTTAGTAGGAGCGGATGTAAGACGAATGGGCGAACATCTCTATCTTTTATCCATGATCGCCATGGGGTATTTGCGCGTAAATGAATTTAACGAACCTGACTGTAATTCGAACTCGGCCTTACCGATTTCTCACCCCGAACTTTTATCCATTACACTAACCACATAAGATTACAACACTTGGTATTTTCAAGCGGTCACCCATCAAGGTACAGACCGATGTTGCTTAACTTCGGTGATCGGACGAGAACCAATGTTTTAAAGTTATATGGCCATAAAATGTACACGATACTCGGCAATTTATCTATAACTTTCGACATGTCAGTGTACAATGTATGGGCGTATATCTGGATTCTTTTTTTGTTTTGTTGCCAGGAATGTCACCACTCCTCTGAATATAAAATGGAGTCGTTTTCGATCAGGCGTTTAATTACTAAATTACCTCCAACAGCATGGAGGAATATTTGGTCAATGAGCAAGGTAACCAAATCTTATATCTAAATAGTAAAAATATATGTTTGACATTTTTCAGAAGAGTCATCAGTGCCTACAGAAAGAGAATGCCCTATCGGCTGGGGCTTAAGAATACGCAGACTGCACTTCCACAGAGGGGTATGACCAGTCCTCCCCCACCCTCACCCCCAATACTACGTCAAGCAGCAAGGCCATTGATCATGAGGTTTGAAGAGCGTGGAACCACCTCTTAGTTGATGATATTCACAGGACAACTCTAACAAGGAGTAGTAACACCTGTTAGGGTCCCAGATATGGGAAAATAGTCAGCCCCCAAACTCGGGCCAAAATACTATGAAAGTGTAAAAATAGGTTTTAATACCATCAATTTATTTTTGAAGAAAAAACCTTACTACCAGCAATAGATTTTGGAAAAAGAAAACTATTACCAGCAATAGATTTTGGAAAAAAAAAATGTTACCAGCAATAAAAATCTTGTCGGCATTAAATAACACATTGAGTTTGAAATTTCGTAAAATAAAACAAAACAAAACAAACGAAAAGGGAAGAAATTATTTAGTTTTGGTTTTCAGAATATATCAAAATGCAATGCAAATTTAAATAGATTTAATTATAAGGAATGTTTATTAATACAATGTCGATTAAAGACAACTGACAAAACGAGTTTTGAAAAATAATTTATTTAACAGTTCTTGTTCACTTGCGGTTTAAAGTTATACACATACACACACACACTCGCATACATACATGCATACACACACATATATATTCCTCATTTGCCCAATACATATGTAATTTGCTTTATACATACATACATATATATATATATATATATATATATATATATATATATATGGCAATAAGAATGATATTTATTATATAAATATGATATATGGTATATGATAGTAGGCCTTTAGACTAGTTTTAATATATATATACATATATATATATATATAGAGAGAGAGAGAGAGAGAGAGAGAGAGAGAGAGAGAGATAAAGAGAGAGAGAGGGGTTGGAGAATAAGTTTAGTATAGATAAAAATATATACAATGTAGTTATAAAATTTATGATTCTCTTCTGTCTCTGTCTCTTTGTCTCCCTGTCTGTCTGTCTCTTTATATATATATATATATATATATATATATATATATATATATATGTGTGTGTGTGTGTGTGTGTGTGTGTGTGATAAAATATAGTGTCAAGGTATGCTATATTTATGGGTAAAAGTGCTCAATATCAGGCATCGAGACCATGTAAAAATAAAAGTGGACACTGAGGACAACACCGAGCGGCGACAGTCTGTTTCATACTTCAGGCAATCGTTAACCTGAAAGTGAGTATATATTAATAAATATACATATTATCCCGGTAAGGAATAATATGAGGGATAATATATATATATATATATATATATATATATATATATATATATATATATATATATATATATATATATATAAATTATAAGCATAAATTTTGGGTCACTCTGTTTATATAATATTTATTAATTAATAAGTGTCTTTGGTTTATTTAACTCCTACTAGGATAATATATTAAAACTATTTATCCTATTAGTGCATGGTGTCCAATTTGTTAGTGGTTGGGTTGTCTAATATTTAAAATCCGACTGTCCTCTTTAGCCAGCAAGATAGATTATGCAAAAAAGAGGTTAACATATTAAAGAAACTTTATGTAGTATTCGTATTAATTTCCTTATTATAATTATTATTAAATATATGTGATAAAACACTTCACGAAAGGAAAATCACTCTGCCCCGAAGTCAGATAATAAATTAGTTTAGAAAAAGGCACACAATCTTCAATTTTTAGACGATTTTTCCACAAGGTGATCACAAATATTTGGGCTATTTGTATATATTTATATATATATTTATATATATAAATATACATTTATATATATTTATATATATAAACATATATTTATATAAGTATATATAGTCATAGTTATAAATATATTTTATATATATAACTATAAATATATATTTATATATTTAAAAATTTAAGATATATTTATGATATATCTTTAAAATGACAATATGAATAAAGACAAAAGGAAAACTTATCTTAACCGACGCGTTTCGTCCTCTGACGGACTTTATCAAGGCAAATGCGAAGATTTTATTTTACAACAAGTATTTATAAACAAATGTAAAAATGCTAGTTTTTCAACTTTTTTTTTCTTAAGGGACGCTCATTAATATAGTGTTAGGCTTTCATTAATTGATTGTAGCAACTTGACGGGAATTTATCGATTAAGGACTTGATTTACGTTAATTTGAATGCAATATAGGTAAATAATCAATCAATCGATTTTTGATCAAGGGAAATTCCTTTTCTTGGTAAGCCTAATAATAATTGAAATAAAATTAAACAAAAAGTGATTTTAAAAAAATGTTGGCAATCATTTTTGATCTTTTACACTTCGTTCTTGTTATTTTTTCCAATGTTTTTCTTTTTACTCAATGTCAGTCGATGTTAGATGAGATTTATTTTATTTTCTTTTTCTTCTGTTGTTTTCTTATTTTTTTCTTTTTTTAATTTTTCACTTTCTCCTCGTGTTTTCATATTTTAATACTTTTTTGTTTTTACTTTTCACAAATTTTTCAATTTAATCCTTCCCTTCGAGTTCTTTCTTCCTTCATTTCTTGACATAATATAATTCAATGAAGGAATAATTAAAAAAAAAAAAATAATTAAGAACAGGAAAAAGAAAAAAAGAAAGAAACAATTGACCACCGTCCATAGTACCTAAAGTTACACACAATCTCAGTCCATAGCTATACAAGGCAAAAAATTAAAAAATCTTACCTTAGATTGTTCAGGAAAATAGCAAAACCTTTTTAAAACTATTTTGTTATTCCAAGATGCAAGTTAATGGCGTCAAGCGACCGCGAAAAACGGGCGATGAAGGTATGGGAGTTTCTTATAAAATTTTCGCAGTGAAGGGTGGCTGTTGCTTTTCGAGGCAAGAAAAAGAGTCGGCGTGGAGGTGGGAGGTGGTCGTGATGTAAAAGAGGATACAAAATTTTGCGTCTACGTTTCCGTTATTTTAGGTCAGTTAGCATCGCAGCCCTTATACAACCCTGGAGGCGGAACGGGTGTGTGGGCCGACGTGAGAGGGGACGAGATGATATTTTTTTCTCGTATTTGTAAAAGGCAAGTGGATAGGGAATAATATTCCTCAAATGTAGGTTACTGATGCAGTAACGACAAGAACAACCATTACAACCACTTTTAAACTCGGAATTTGAATATTGAATGTTGGTTGGGGCAGGGCTGGGCAAGAATTGCTTAAGACCAACCTTCTTCATCTTCTTTGCCTCCTCCTCCTTTTCCTCTTCTTCTTCTCTCCCTTCTTCTTCTTCCTCGTATTCTCCTCCCTTTTATCTTCTTCTTCTTTTCCTTCTTCTTTCCCCGTATTCTTCTCCCTTTTCCCTTCTTCTTCTCTTCTTCTTCTTCTTCTTCTTCGTCCCCGTATTCTCCTCCCTTTTCTTCTTCTTCTTCTTCTTCTTCTTCTTCTTCTCTCCCTTCTTCTTCTTCCTCGTATTCTCCTCCCTTTTACCTTCTTCTTCTTTTCCTTCTTCTTCTTTCCCCGTATTCTCCTCCCTTTTCCCTTCTTCTTCTCTTATTCTTCTTCTTCCTCGTATTCTCCTCCCTTTTACCTTCTTCTTCTTCTTCTTCTTCTTTTCCTCTTCTTCTTCTCTCCCTTCTTCTTCTTCCTCGTATTCTCCTCCCTTTTACCTTCTTCTTCTTTTCCTTCTTCTTCGTCCCCGTATTCTCCTCCCTTTTCCCTTCTTCTTCTTCTTCTGCTCCTCCTGTTCTTCTTCCTTTTCTCCTCTTCTCCTTCTTCTTCCCTCGTATTCTCCTTTCCTTCCTCTTCTTCTTCTCTCCCTTCTTCTCCTTCCTCATATTCTCATCCCTTTTCCCCTTCATCTTCTTCTTCTTTTCCTTCTTCTTCGTATCCTCCTTCCTTTTTCCCTTCTTCTCTTACTTTTCTTCTTCTCTTCTTCCCTTTCTTCTTCTTCTTCTTCTTCTTCTTCTTCTTATTATTATTATTATTATTATTATTATTATTATTAGCAGGAGTCGCAATAGGAGTGGCAAGAACGGTAGTTGACGGAGAAACAACTTATGAGGAAAAGCAAATGGGAGAAATATTATATTTTTCACAGAATATTTTTTTTCCATTCCTTGCAAACACTTATGAGCTTTTGAAGCTAATTTATTTGAGTATGAAAAATTCCTGCCAATAAACATATCCTTAAGCACTTCCAGCAGAAGCATTAACTTTCACCAGTAAGCTTAAGGACGATTCTTACTCGTGCTCCAATATTGAAGCCCTGTGCCAAAATAAACCATGTTAATTATGCGACTATGGCCCTTTGTTTCTTTCTGACAAATACTGTTTTTATTTTAATTTCTCTCTCTACTTTTCAGGTTTCTTTTATTATATCGAATTTTATTATGCAAGCAAGTCAATATTTTCGCAATCAAATTGATATCAACAATTTACCAGGATATATTAGCTAT
>CAHIKZ030002347.1:0-92500 GCA_903632075.3 Acanthosepion pharaonis
CAAAAACAAAAGGGGTAATTAGGTTTTTTTACCTTTTCAAAAAATTAAAATTTCTTTTCCTTTTTTTGGTCAAGGCCCCAAAATTTGGGGTTTTTTTTGGGGATTTCCCCCCTTTTTGTTCCCAAAAAATTTCTCAAACAGTTCCCCAAAAAAATTTGGGGGGAAAAAGGAACTGGGCTGATATAATTTTTTAAAAAATTATCCCCCAATTTTGTAACTTTTTGACCGCGCCCAAAAATTTGTTAAGGGAAACCTTTTTGGGGAAAACAACCCACTCGTTTTTTAGATTACCCCGAGGGCCCCCAAAGGGATGCTTTTTCCACAATTAGCTTTAAGCCATTTTAAGATATTTATCCCCACATTACAAAAAAAAATTTTTACTTCATATTTGAATTGTTTGCGGGGAAAGTCCCCTTTTGTCCAAGTTGAATTCGTTTGTTGCCTTGCCGTCCTTGTTCGTGGGGTTGAAAACCTCCTTTGTGCTTTTCGTCCTTGTTTCCAGGTAATGAAAATTGAGAATTTTCGTCCTTGTTCGTCCGTATGCAATGTCTGTATCTGTTCAGCCTGTTGCAATGAGGCCCTTTTGGGTCATTTTGTAATTAGTAATTATTCGTCCGGAATTGTATTGTTCGTCCAAGTTAAAATACTCGTCCTTGTTCGTCCAAGTTGCAATGTCGCCTATTTTTCGTCAAAGTTCGTTAAATTCGTCCAATGCAATGCCTTGTTCGTCCAAGTTGCAATGTCGTCCTTGTTCGTCCAAGTTGCAATGTCGTCCTTGTTCGTCCAAGTTGCAATGTCGTCCTTGTTCGTCCAAGTTGCAATGTCGTCCTTGTTCAAAATAGCCGAGAATTCAGAAAGCCGTAGTTAGAGAGCGTATCGTAGAAATATAAAACTAGACAGGGAAAGCAAAGAAAAGTTTTATCAAATAATCGCCATAGAACGTGAAAATTTTTTAAATCATTACTCCTTCATGTTTTTTTTCTAATGTGGCTACTTGTCATATTTATAAGTAGAAGCTCATTATCATAGGGAAAAGTAATAAATAGGCCGACTTCTACTCTACAACAATTCTTCCCCTGCTTTACAATCGCACTCTGTAACCCTCCACCTTGAGTGGCCTTTGAGCCTTGTATTGAGTGAGCTAACAATAAATAAATAAAAAAATCTCCAAATAACAAAAAGGACATCACTTGAAGATTTCCAACACCAACCAACAACTCAAATGTGGCAGCCTTCTAATCAGGAGGTAAATAAAAAATATAATCCAAATATTGTTTTTCTACACTTCTTATAAACAAAAGGTTAGGAAGGAAACTTTCATCAATACAAGAAAGATCGTTAACAGCTAGTGGATCTGAGAAGGCTGTTATCCTAAAAAACTCTTTTAAAAAGATTTCTCTCCCAGACGTGCCGTTGCCTCCCACTGTCTTTTTTACAACTACTTTCATGGTAAATGCTCCGAATGAGCTGCTTTCGCTGGTTTACATATTTAGAATTTAAGCGTTCAACTTTCCAGCTCGCTCTCAGCCTTTCACTGTTGAATGTTAAATGAGCTGTCTCTTCTACAACAGCTTCATGTCTCGCACTTCCCGCCTTTTCCCTGTTTCCTGATAGCTATAATCTCCAACTATTCAAATGTAATGTCAATCGACGTCTCCAGATGCCTTGATCTATCCCCTAACCTTCTCTTCATCCTTTCCTCTATCATTCCTCTTTACTTCTCTTCCAACATTCTGTAACCCCTTGCGTGCTAGTGGTTTCCCCCTTGTTTGGGGTGAAATGATTAAAATTTAACAAAAGTAATAAAATTAGATAAATGAAAATAGATCATTTTTAGAATTAAAAGCCATATAATCAAATTATTCTGAATTGACTTAATTTTTTAGAAAATATGTTTGGATGGGTTTTTTCATCATGGGTCCTGTGAAAATTTTAAAGGTTTAATTATCTGAAATCCGTAATAATATCTATTTATCAAAAGGCAGGATGTGTACAGGTGCGTGTGTGTGTGTGTGTGTAAAAATGTTCTCAATTTTCGACGGATTTGCACCAAAATTTACATGCAATGCTCCATTTATCAAGAAGGCCTTTGACCATTTTTGCATTCCCAACTCCCATCGATAGTGGAAAAAATCGATTTTTTCCATGCGTCTACGGCAGTTTTTCATCTTGTTTGCGGCCATTTTCTACTGCCAGAATGACCATTTAGCTGGCATTGCCACGAATAGGCAAGTAAAATCTCTATTGGCCAGCGTAAGAGCCAACAGAAGAAACACACGAATGTTGGTCCCATGAAAGCATGTGAAAAAAAAAATCGATAGCTGATATTCGTCATAAGGGGAAAAATTTAAAACTGCATGGCACTTTACTCCAATTGGCTCATTCGCTTGCTTAAACTCAACGTTGATTCTGATTCCGCAGAACTGGGTTTTTTTGTGAAAAAAGTATTTGTTGTTAACATTCTTTTTTCATTCGGTTTTTCCAGTTACGAGTCCTTTTTAAAGCTGATCGTTTTGTGTTCATTTTGTTTAGCTCTTTTTTCGTAACAGATTTAATGTTTAGTATAGAGATTTAAAAAAATTGCAGTGTGAGATAGGCAAGAAGTAAGGCATGTAGCAACATCAGTACGGTTAAAGGGCACTCCTTTAAAAGGCAAGGAAGGGCAAAAAATATTTTAAGTCAAGTGATAGCGATTGCTGTATGAGTCGTACGATTTTTGAATCAAGCACGGGCAACGCTAGGCCATGCTGCTAGTAGAACCGATAAATGAGAAAAAGGATTCAAATGAATTTGTATTATAAATTTCTACTATTTTTAATGAAGGAATTTTTCAAAATTTAAGTAGACGATGGAAAATGAAAATTTTTTGTTAATATTTTCAATTTTGATTTTATACATATATTTTATATCGTTATTATTTATTTTTATATGCAAAATCTATTTTTTAATGCAAATTGAGAATCAAAAAAGAAAAAAAATCCAACTTTTATTTATCTTAAAGAGCGACTTTGAATCAAAAAAGAAATATATTTAAATCATTTTTCAATTAAAGTGCTGTAAAAATAATTTTGACTTACCTGATTTTTTACTAAAAATATTTTTTCTATTATTGTTTTTTAATGTTAAAAAAATTTTAATCTTTTAATCCCTTGCCCTTTGAACCACCTAGAAGCAAAAAAAATTTATTCACCCTATTATTTATTGATAATTATAAAATTTGGATATAATTGAGATTCAGGAAAAACTCTGTGCAAAAAAAATATAAACTCAGATATCGCATTCTAATTATTAAACTGGTAAATTTAAAAGCATTTTTTGACAAAAATATTGAAAACTATTTTAACAATACCTCAGAACAATAAAATTAGAAAATTCTAGAACAGCTTAAATTAAATAAGAGTATTCCAGAATATTCCAAAATTTCCTCATACAGTATAAAAACTTGAAATAGCCACTCATGTATTTAACCAGATGAAAAGGGTACAAAAACGCATCAGAACCCTTAATTAATATTCTATTCCTTTTCATAAAAAGCAATCAAGTTTAAAATTTGAATTATAAATAGGGTCATTCAACTGTCTTGGTTATTAACAACAAATGATGATAGAAGCTCCAAGGAAGGAAACAATATTTTTAAAAAAAAGATTGATATAGAATTAAAAATCAAGAAAAAATTTGCGAAGAATTTAAAATAACATCTAAAAGAAATTCCCAGCCATTTGAAACTAAGAGCAAATACATTTTTCCTTGACCTTTTCAACAATTCAGAACAAGGTTACAAATCCACCTTAGAAAAAATAAACAAATTTGTACAGAACTGTTTTTTATTTTACCAAGTATTTGGTTGTAAAGCCAAGAGATTTCTTCGTTTTTCTATTACAAAAATTCCACCGTGGGAAGACTGGAAGAATTTCTCTTCTCCGTTGAAAATTAAGTTGAATTAAATTCAACTGAATGCGATTAAAATTTTATCAACAGTATGTATAAACTGAATTTCTTATTATATATTTTTTCTTAACGAATTAATTAATTTAAACTAACTATAGGTTTATAATAACCTATTTATTAGGCTACTATAGTGACGTCATTACATTTATTTTTACTTTGTCGAATTGTTTTAACTCAGTTGGAGTTCTTTATTTAATACGTTCTTAAGCGTTTTCATTTTGTTATTTTAGGGTTCTTATTTTCTAGAATGACAAATATATTCTTATAAACTTTGTTTTCTTTAAAATGCACATTTCTACATTTTTCAGTAATTATGTCTAGTAGGATATATTTAGGCATTTTGAATATTGAGGACTCAATAAATATTATTCAATTTTTTACAGATAAAAGATGGTAAAAAAGGCTACAGAAATGTGATTCTATGAAGTAAATTTAAACTCAAAAAATTGAAAATATAAACAAAATAGGACACTTATACTTAACATCAGGAAGAGGGAATTGAAATTTCAAAGTTGGAAAATGTGATACAGAATAGACTTAAGGGGCAAAGAGGGGCAAAAGATGAACAATGCATAACCTACGTAACAAGCTTATGTAAATAGATAGCAGAACAGAGGTTATGGGGAAATAACTAAAAGAAAATTTACAAAGTGCAGGAAATTGTACAAATCTGTGATCGCTAACGCCCTGAGGGGACACTGCTCATAATGAAGTTTTCTGTTTCATTTCAATAATTAATGGTAGTAATGATTTTAGACAAATGACAGTGTTCTACTCAGTTGCATCGTCATAGACAAATTTAATCGTTTACAGTAACTGCAAAATTTCATAAAGAAAACTCACCGCCACATTATCAAATCACTGGGCTCTTGAAATAAATGTTCAAAGTTTGTCACAGAATAAAAATCTTAAAAATTAAATTCAAATTTGTCACCCTGAGAGTTTTAATTTTCAAAATAACTTCATTATATAAACTTAAAAAATCATCCAATTTTATTTCATTTTATTAACATTTAAATTGTCGGATATTTGGAAACGTGACCGGATGAAAAAAAAAATTTAATGTATTAAAATCAAAAAATTTTTTTAACAGTTAATTTAATTTCATTCGCATTATCTTCCATTCACCTTCATATTGGTGTAATGTCTATCATTCCTAGTTTTTTTTCACTTTCAAATCAAGATATAAAATTAGCCTCGTTTAAGCCGAAAATAAAGCCTCTTTAATAAATAAATAAAACATACAGAAATAAAAGGAAACCAAAAATAAATTAGTATATTAAATTTCATACATATATTTATGTGTATTGAACATTTGAAATTTTTAAAAAAATTGTTTGATGGTACAAATGATATAAAAGGAAAGTGGTACTAATTTTACATAAAAAGCCAAATCCTTTTTCGTTTATTTTTATTATTGGAAATTTTTTATTTTTTTTATTTTAAACAGTTTAAATATTATTGTTTTTTGTTGGAGGTTATTTATAATTTTCATTATAGATTATTTTATATTTATTTATATATAATAATAATATATATTCATCTAGAAAAAAACTCAATTGAAGCCTTTATTTTATAAACTGAGGGTAAACCATTAGCAATGATCATGTCTTGGGATATCTCGTTGGGTTTCAAAGAAACCGTTTCCATAGTTCATATTCTTTTAAAATTGTTGATTTGGTTTTAAAATTCGGTAACTGTTAATCAAAGGGGTTCAATCCCTGGGCCGATTTTTGTGTTTTGGACTCAGTTTCTAGTTCGAAAAATTTTTTTTAACATTTATTGGATTCAGACTCTGAAAATTTCGTTTGAGAATTAATGCATTTACAATAAAAATTTATCGGAGTTGAAGTTTTTGATTTAATTCAAAGAATGGTATAATACCCCAGAAATTTCTTTTTTTCTAATTTGGCGGTATAACATCATTTAGGAAATGATAGAAAATATTTCTTGTACTTCAGTTGAATTGTGTCCCTCTTATTTTCTTTGCAAAGTAACTTCATACTAAATATGAAGAATAAAGATTACGTAAATAATATTAAGGGGATTTGCATCTAAAGTTTGTGTGTCAAAAAATATTAATATATCATCGAATCAATAAGATTAAATAGATTAATCTGAGCGAATTACGTTGAAGAAAAAGAAATATATTATTATCCGAATAGATAAGTTACTATGTTTACGTTTATGATTTCGTCTGGCAATAGATTGCTATCAATGATTAACAGATTATTGATGTCGATTGTTTTCCAAAATAAATGAAATGATAATTATGTTCAAATGACGTTATCTTGAATGAATAGATAAATATAGGTACCTCCACTGAATTTTCGATATCTTAGTTTTAAAATTAAATTTTAAAAATGAAAACGCTTTTTTGAAGATTTCATTTTAGCTTTAATTGAAAGCTTCATGATTAAATTATTTCCATTAAGTAAAATATTCTGGTGTATTTCAGATTGAATTTTATAGATTGGAATGTCAAATTTAATTTCGATTTTTTTAAATTTTTCTTAATTTAGCATTTTCTTAATTTAAAAAAAATCTGTAAATAAAAAAATTTATGAAAAAAATTCTTTAAAAAAATACATATATATTATTGACAAGTTATTTAAGTAAAATTAGATAATTTAAAGTTAAATAAATCTTATTTGAAATAAATACTACTTACTTATAGCATAAAAAGTAATATACACCCAATTATTAATGATTGGTCATGTTCATCTGATCCAAAGTTTGATGGACTGCTGATTGACGAAGCGATGACATCTACTATGGATGACACGAATTGACATAATTGTCAGAAATTTAAGTGAACACATTTTTGGAGGTTTTAACTACCTAGTGATTTTTCAAATGAAAGATTTTCCGCAATTATTTAATATTTTATTGACTTTTATTTACCTTTCGAAAATGCAAAAATAAAAAATTAAAATAGTATAATACTTGAATTAATTTTATAATCTAATAACAAATGAAATACCATGATTACTTAATTGAAGTATGAACCACACTAATGTAAATATATAAAAAATTTAGGGAAATAGTAATTGAAAAAAGTAAAATGTCATAGTTTTATTGGATTCATTATTTTTCAATTCAGAAAATATTTTCAGTTAAGAATATTCAAATAGGTGAAAAAAGCTCCAAGGACTTATTTTTTAACAAATAAAAATTCAGGAAATAGAAAGGTTTTGTGCAAATTTTCATGACAAAGTAACCTTGTGCAAAATATCAAAAAAAAATATATATATATATATATATATATATATATATATATATATATATTTTTACCAAAATTTTCTAAAATAAATAGTTTCACAGATAATTTCATTCATTTTGAAATAAGTCCTGAAAGTTTCATTAAAATCGGACGATTATTTGATTTTTACGTGAATTTCCAAATCAATGTGTTTTCAACAGAAAAAAAGTGAAAAAAAGTCAATGTTATTTTCCTGCCATCACGACCACATAAACAAAACATGATTTTTAACTAAAATTTCGAAAGTTAGAGAAAGGATTATAAAATATAAAAAAAATAAATAAAATAATTCTTTCATCTTAATAATAACATAAACATTTTCACGATAAAACTTTATTTTTAAGTATGTGGTCTTTTTCATTACGCTATGCTGTTTTACCGCGAAAAAGCGGAAATGCCTAAATAAATAAATATCTGGCGATTGTGTTTTAATAACTTTGTAAGAAATTCTTATTGGTGGCGAGAGACTGCTAAAATTTGCATTTGAAATGGGAAAGCAATATGCTTCTTAATCGTCAGTGGTGCATGTTCAGTTCGATGTATCCGGGTAATATGTACACCACTCACTAGGGAGTTTAATCCATATCCGCCATGATCTTTTTGTTTCTGATAGTTTGTTTTTTTTTTTATTTTTGTTGTTGTTGCTTTTTCGTTGTTATTTTTTTTTTTTTTTTTGTTGTTTCTGTTGTTTTATTTTTGTTATGTCTTCTGTTGTTGTTTTATTTTTGTTATGTCTTCTGTTGTTGTTTTATTTTTGTTATGTCTTCTGTTGTTGTTTTATTTTTGTTATGTCTTCTGTTGTTGTTTTATTTTTGTTATGTCTTCTGTTGTTGTTTTATTTTTGTTATGTCTTCTGTTGTTGTTTTATTTTTGTTATGTCTTCTGTTGTTGTTTTATTTTTGTTATGTCTTCTGTTGTTGTTTTATTTTTGTTGTTATATTTTGTTATTATTTGTTGGTTCTTATTTTTTTTTGCTTGTTTTTTTTTTCATAATATTATTAGATGAAATTATTAATATTTCTTATGAATTATTTTGAACCATTATTAATTTTATTAGAGGAATTATTATCTAGTGAAGGTTAAGTACTGAATCAAACTCACCTTTGGTGCCTTTTTTCCTTGTGCAGAACATGAAAATAGAATACCTTCGCTCACTTCTTTTGCTAAATCTCTAAAATCGTCCGATTAGTCGTCCTAACTTTCTCCTTGCCTCTGATCTGTTTCACAAGTTACCAAAAAAATTCTTCTCGGGACAAAAGGATGTCCAAAAAAATTGCTGCCTATTTACCCACAATACGCAATGCCTCCTTCCGTTAGTGAAAAGTATTTAATCTAACATTGATCAGTTAATAGTTTTCTATTTCCTTTCTTTGGGTAAGCAGCAAGTCTTTCTTTCTCTACTTTTTTTTTTTTTTTTTTTTTTTTTTCTCTTCACCTGCACGTTATTCATTTTTAACTAGTATTTCTTTTAACTTAATTGTAGTTCTTTATTTGAAAAGCATTTAAAAGTGACTGAAATGAAAATGGAAGAAACAAAATCAATAATCATTACTGACTGTGGATGCTTCATCTAATCATATCTTATATATATATAACGTTCAAAGTTCGTCTGTATGTCCGCTTTAGAATATAAATTACGGTAAGTCACGTTATTTCAACAGTAAAACAATAAGACCTGTTTGCCAAGCTCGTAGCTTAAGTTCATGTAGTCGAGGTTACCAAGGAGGTAAGCTCATTAGAATAAATCCCATGAAAATATTTCTAAAAAGACATAGGGAGGTCACGTCACGACAATGGGAACATGATTGAAGTCGAGAAGCCAGACCAATAACATTACAAAACCTTGCAATTCCTGGCACGAACTATTGACTCCATTTTTGCTTATTTAGCTTTAAAGATATTTTTTTCAAATAAGTTTTTTTTATCCAATTTTGTTCTCTTTAGTTCGCTATAAATTTGCTATAAATAAAAGATTGTTTTGATAATGGCTTTTGTAATGAAATAGCTTAGTTATTCAAATAAAGTCTTTTCCCACCCTGAAAGTTTTAACCATCTTAGCACTTTGATCACTGCTTCGACTTAAAAGGAAGTAAACCATTATGATAATTTTAATTTTTGAAAGTCTAACAAATAATATAAATATATGTCGTATATTAAATAAGAGACTCCCAAAAGGGTTCAACCTATGGAACGGATTTGATTTCAAAAATATTCACTGATACCATTTTAAAGCATACAGAAACCTCTCGAAGAAAAGAGTATATAATGAAAGAAAAGATTTTGGCTCATGAAATACAGGGTATAATTTATAGTGAAAATAAATCGATATAAAAAAAAACGATCAGAATATTGAAAAATAATGGTGTACTCCATGGAGACGTCAAACGATTTGAACTTTTCGTCCGAAAAAGCCCTAATCAGGTGTTCAACACAGAAATATATTTCTGTAAAATACTGCGTAAACTGTCTTAAACGTAGAGCCCATAATATAAAATGATAAACAGAAGTTTTAGAAGAACAGAGCAACCATTCATTTTCAATTACAAAAAAATATTCTATATTATTATTTAAATTTATATAAAAATTTATCTTACAAAATAGATTTTCAATCAATCTTTCCGAAAAGAATTACAATTTCTGCCTGAATTAAAAAA
The DNA here is from genome assembly GCA_903632075.3 of Acanthosepion pharaonis. NCBI lineage: Eukaryota > Metazoa > Mollusca > Cephalopoda > Sepiida > Sepiidae > Acanthosepion > Acanthosepion pharaonis. The sequence goes on from CAHIKZ030002347.1 coordinate 9,865, forward strand.
ATGGGGATGGACTATATTAGTGTTGTGAAATATTAAAACTATTTACGTGCTTATTAGTGTTTCGCCACCTTCATTAAATCGTCTGTCAGATGAGAAAACAAATAGATGTGTAAATTAATTAACCAAGTTTTTTTATCTTAAAAAATTCAATCATAAGGAAATCCACATATATATAATAAAATATATTTTCAAAAGGAAAAATAGCAGATCTGGGTATAATTTATATAATTAAAGAAGTCTGAATTATTTATATGTTTATATGATATGCGTCCGTCCAAAAATAATGATTTAAAAGTTGTTCATTTCAAAATCTTTTTTTTTTTGTTAATCTTTAATATTCTTCAAACTGAAATTTTTTTTGAAATTAAAATATTTTTAATTTAAAGACAGTTTCAAAAGAGTGAAATTTTTGTTTGTTTCTGTCAGTTGTTTGCAAAGGAACAAATTATTTATATTTTAAATTTTTGAAAGAAATAATATTTTTAAATATTTCAAAAATATTTTTAACATATTTAAAAAATATTTTAAGATTTAATTTCATGAGTAGTTCATACAGTAAGTATTTTTATTTCAACTTTCTTCAGATATTTTTAATTGTTGAAATCAACTTCAATGTTTCATAACCCTGAAAAATAACGGGTCACGGGTAGTCTAGTTATTTTTTTATGATGTCAACAAATTTCGTTATCACTTTAAGAAATAATGTCTTTGTAGTTTAGAATCAAATAAAATCGCAGATACATAATAGTATGCCGTTGAATAATGCTAGTGTCAGATTCTTTTCGAATAGCACATTATATATATATACTAAATCGATAATGCTCGCTCGAATAGTAATTTATAGTGATCCAAATGGTATAGAAATTACAGAACAAAGAAATGTGATCATTTAGACACATTCACCTTCCATATGTGACGTTTTTTTTATGGTCACGAGAATCTTAAATTCAATAATGGGATCGCCTGTGTTTGTTCATTGGTGATCTATATTCAAACCTCAAGTTTATTGCAGCGACTTTTTAATTTTCTATATAACAATATAATCAAAGTAAAGTAAATTATCTGTATTTGTTACTCAATGTCTTCATGCTGAATTTGAATGAATTTTCTTTAATGCATTATGTGACAAAATTTTTTGATGTCATTTTATATTTATTGTAATTGGCAAATGATGTACATATTCTTTTTGACAGCTGGACAGAGTTAATAAATAAGTTTTGGAATGAAATATTTCCACTTTAATTTTCAGTCTAGGAAAACTTTATTTTACGATCTATTTTAAAAACCAGGACCAGAGAAAACGTTAATACATTTTTTAAAACCCTAAAAATTAGGTAATTAAGATTTTATTAAGCAACACGAAATTTACAAAAATCATTAATCTGTTTTAAAAAAAAAATTGTAGAAATGCTTTTAGTAATGTTATTAAAATATACAGACGCATTCGTACCTGTATACGTAATTAAGATGAAATTCAAAAGAAAACCTAATGTTGCGTGATTTAATTTTCCATTCAATGGCAACAGAAATTGAGTAATGGGAAAAGCTAAAAGAGTTAAAAATTTGCGTATCTTTAAAGTCATTTTTAAATTAACCTTCTGTATTTAAAGTGAATATATCTTCTAATAAATGTAGTCTTTTAAGCGATCAATTTAATTTGAAGTTGAAATTGAATCGTCTTTCCGTTAGGAAAGCGACAGGTAACTAAATAATATGGTATTAAATTAAATAAAACATAAATTCTATATATTTTCGTAGGGGGATTTTTTATAAAAAAAAAACTCTTACATAAAAAAAAGATTAAATGGAACTGTCTGTGCCGGGATAATAGAATATATATATATATATATATATATATATATATATATATTCCAGTGCTTTCTGCATAATGCTGAGAATATTTCTATAAAAATGAATTAATTGGATTTGTATTCAAACCCCCAATTTTTATATATTTTGGTATATATATATATATATATATATATATTCTTTTTTAAAAACTAGGAATTTATTAAATTTTAATTTTATTAGTCTAAGACTAAGGCCCTTGAAACCAACATCTCATCAGGAAACAATCGTTTGGTTATTAATTAACGAAAATAAAGAGCAAAAATAGGGAAAAACAAAATAACAAACAATGTATATACTTGTAACGACGGGGGGAAATAACGTGTAAATAAATTAAAGGGACAGTTAAAATAAAATATCCCCCAACAGATGAAGAGATTTCACAAATTCATTTAAAGGGCAGAGAAAAGGTTCCATTTAAATTTGATTCCAAAAAAATATCAAATGATTGTTGGAACCAGCCTGTATGAATAATTTTACTCTTTTTTTTATACGATTTTGAAAATATATATTATCAATAAGTGTTGAGCAATAGCTGATTCAATATTTATAGGGGATATAAATACATTACGGTGACCAAGTTTATTTATTTAACCTGCTGGTTGATTCTAGTTTCCAAATAAGGTTGTACGCCCCATATAACCACTTAACACTGGCAATTAAATTCAAAATTATAAACAAATAATTCAATTTAAGTTTGAAGTTCGAAAAATGAAACGTAAAAATGTTAGAAAAAAACAACCAGAAACTGACTTGCTTAATTAAGGAAATCCCCAATCCAGCGAATTTGAAAAATACACCGGACATTTAAAAGGGAATGAAATTCAAGTTTAACTAATAATAATCAATAAGGAATTTCCGGATAATTTGACAATGTTTTCAAATTATAAATTTATATATATATATATAAGACCAAAGAATGCCGAAGTGTAGTCAATCAACAAAGTATAAAACTATATATAATGCATTTAATTCTGCGCAATCACTGAAATTTTCGTACTGATCTGCGCAATGTAAACAAACTGGCGCCATATTTGTTATCAGCACGGTGATTTGAGCGTGCCAAATTATTAGAAAAGTGTAAGAATTTAGTGAAAAGATGGGCCGTAAAAGCAGTTTAAGTGATGCTGAAAAGAAAACTATCACCTCAGAACTCTCAAAAGGTAAATCTACCCTAGAAATTTCTAAAATGATAGGGAGGTGTCATCAAACAGTGAAAAAAGTTCACCGCCGACCCTACACAAGTACGCAAAAGGGCAGATAAAAAGGCAAGCCAAGGGTTATTTCACGTCGTCTCATGTCACGACTTAAACGAGAGGCCACGAAGAACCCTGGACTTACCAGTCAAGAGCTTTTCAGTCGCATTGGGGATCCTACTGTGTCTAAAAAGTACTCGGTGTCGGTATCTGAGGGAAATAGCAACAACAGTCAAACCTGTATCGAAGCCTCCGTTGACGAGAAATCACATTCAAAATCGATTGAAATGGGCCGAGGACAATATGAAGATTGACTTCTCTAAAGTTTTGTTCACAGACGAAACTCGAGCAACACTTGATGGGCCAGATAGATGGTGCAAAGGCTGGGTAATGAACGGACAGAATCGCCATCAGCGTTTGAGACGCCAACAAGGCGGTGGAGGCATAATGATCTGGGGTGGTATTATTGGAAAAACATTAGTGGGCCCATGGAGAGTACCAGATGGCGTCAAAATGACTGCTGATGCATACATAGCGTTTATGAAGGAGCATCTTGAACCGTGGATGAAAAGGCAAAGAGTTGCCTTCAGAAGGGCCATTGTTTTTATGCAAGATAATGCTCCCTCACATGCTGCTCACAAGACTACTGAATATTTGAAACAGTTAGGCTTCGATGGACCTCGAAAAATGAAGTGGCCAGCAAATTCTCCGGATTTGAACCCAATCGAAAACCTTTGGAGCATCATGAAGCGAAGACTGTACGCCAACGGACGACAATTCAGGAGCAACGCTGAGTTGTGGGAAGCAATTCTTGACATATCTCGCGGCATTACAGCAGATGACATCCTACAATTAACAAATTCTATGGATCGTCGACTTCTTCAAGTAATTTCAAAACAGGGAAAGCACATTCCTATTAATTTGTTTAAAACTGTGCCTTTGTTTGTATCTGTTATTATTTGTTTGATTATTTTATTTATTAGCTTCTTTTGATCATAAACATTCACGTGCAACATTAATAAACGTTTTGTTTGCTCAATTCTGGTAATTTTACTAAACCTTTCTAATAATTTGGCACACTCAAATCACCGCGCTAATAACAAATATGGCGCCAGTTTGTTTACATTGCGCAGATCAGTACGAAAAATGTGTGAAAATTTTGTGTGAATTGATTGGACGGTTTTTGAAATATTAGAAAAAAAGTTATCTCGATAATAATTTGGCACGCAGTGTATATATATATATATATATATATATATATATATATATATATATATATATATATATATATTCATTAGATATATATATTATCAAATATAAAAATAAATATAATTGGTTTCATTCATTTGAAAAAAAAATGATTTTTATTTTTTATTTAGGAATTCCAATTTTGCATAGGTCATTTTTTAAAATTTTAAATTTTTAAAAGTTATTTCAATTGCAAATTGAATTGATTATTTTAAATATATTTATTTAAAATTAAAAAAATAATATTTGGAAAAAAAAATAAACTATTTTTATTTTCATTTTTGCAAAAAATGAACAGAAATCTGCTTGGGAGTTTCTTTGAATTCTTATCTTTTCAAAAAAAAAAGTTGGGACTATTTTTTTTTGAATAAATGTAAGTCAACATATAAAAAAAATTGATTTAAAAAAAATATTTTAAAATATAAAATAGAGTTTTATATTTCATATTTTATATCATTTGGCAATATGGTTATCATATAATTTTTTAAATTTTTTAAATAGTTCATATAATTTTAATAGATTTAATTCAATAAAGGCAAAAAGGTAAATTAAAATTCTATAACAATAATTTTCAACTTTATAAATAAATTAGACAAAATGTTTAATATTAATTTTTTTCCAATATTTCGTAAAAATTTAACACTATTATTGGAAATTTATAGAACGACATAATAATCAGCAAAAATTAATTCAGTATAATAAATTTTTAAAAAAACATAAAATTGTTGAATAAAATTTGGAAAAACTAATTTAGAATCTAAATCTTTTTTATTTTTATATAAATTTTTTTAAATTCAGAAAATCAAAGAACATTTTATAATTTTTGTTTTACTTTAAATAAGTTTCAATCAATATGATACTTTAAGTTCAAAATAAATAATAAAAAATTGATTTTTTTTACAAATTTTTTTATAAAATCAATACTCAAAAATAATAACGAAATTGGAAATAAATAATTTATGAAAAATTTTTTATAATTGAACAAATAATTTAAAAATAAAACAAAAAACCATTCACGATAAAAAAAAAAAGATTCAATATATCAAAAAAATTTGGTTAATAAAATGATATCAAAAATGATCTTATATATATATAAATAAAATTATTTCAAAATATATAAAAAGAATAAAAAAAAAAATAGTTATTAAAAGTAAAAGCCAATTTAAAATATCAATATATGTTCTTTAATTTTCAACATTTCGAAACAGTTTATGATTAGAAATATCATTCCCAAAAAAATGAATCAATTTAAAAAAAAAAAATAAAAATATTTAAAAATTATTATAAAATAATGCGGAATAAATTTAAATTAAAACTTCACCTTTTTAAATATTTTTGAAAATAATGACGGGAAAATAAAAAAAAATAAAAATGTTATAATGTGAATATTGAAGTAAAAATAGATTTAGATTCTCACGAAACGCGGATTGAACAATCAGTAATAAAAAAATTTGAGATTCTAAAGAAAAAATTTAATCAGAAAATAGATAAAAAATTTTTTAATAAAGAATTTATTGATAGAAACCTGTTAATCAATGAGAAAGTGATAAATCTTTATCAAAGGAAAAGATTAAATGACAGAGAATTTCTTGAATTCCAGAAAGAATTTCAACAATGTTTAATTTATTTTTCAGACTATTTTAATGTTATTATGGTAAATTTATAAAATGATTGGCAAATTTTGAGGAAAAAGATTTTAAAGAAAATAAAAATTTTAATTTTCACAAAATTAAAAGTGGGAATATTTATATTTAGATTTTTTTTCTTTTGGTTTTTAATAAAAAAAGTTTTTGATTACCCGAAAATCGGAGGAAAGGTTCACAATTTTCTATTTTTTTCAATTCTTGTTGCCTTATTTTTTTAAAAATAATCTCCAATTCCTATTGATTATAAATTTACATTTTAAGATATTTTAATTAATTTTATACAAATGAATGAAATAAAAAATTTGAATATTTTAATAAATACTTTATTAGAAAATAAACAGATATAAAATTAGACAAAAAAATATATGGCAAGATGAAATTTTATTCTTCATGCATCTATCCCAAATTTGAAAGAACTGTTGAGAAACCATTTTTTTTCCATTTTTTATTTAATTTGGATATAATATATTCTCTCATATGAGCGAATTACAAAAAGAAAAAACATTTTACGAATTCAAAAATCTATTGATTTAATAGTAATTAATTTATAAAAACTTTATTGTTATCAAACAAATTTAATTTTTTTTTACTTTTTCAAAATAATTTTATTTTTCAATGTTGAATGAAAAATCATCAAGAAATTATCAAAAAAAATAAAATAAATTTTAATTAAAATGTCTTTTCCACGAATTTATAAATATTATTATTATTATAAAAAGTTTATTAATGAATAAAATTGTTTTTGTCATATGATAGAAACATTAATTTGTTTTAAATAATAGAACATAATTTTATTTTTTTTATATTTTATGAATTCTTGTATTAAATCTGGAATTCTTTATAAAAAAAATTTGTTAATGATAATATTTTTAAAGCCTTTTTAAATTAAAAATTGGCGCAATTAATTAAATTGAATTTTTTGAATTATTTAATACAATAAAAATTTCTTGTTTGCATATCATTTTTGATAAAATTTTTGTAAAGCCAATCTGTGGTTTTAATTTTCAACAAAGCGGATTTTTAAGAAATTTTTAAAGCGTTATGGTTTTTTAATTCAATAAATAAAAAAATAATAAAAAATATTTTTTCATAAAGAAAAAATTTTATAAGGGTGAATCAGAAACCAATTTTGAACCCACAAAAAAAAAAGTATAAAGTAATTTGTCTTTTCAAAAAGAAAATTTTTCTTTTTTGACAGAATTTTTCATTTTTTTTTGAAAAAAAAAAAAATGGAAAATAAAATTTTTTATTTTTTTATTTGGTAAGAATTCAAATTTTCTTACAACTTTTCTAGAGTTTAAAAATTTCTGAAATAAAAAAAATGCCATTTCTTTGTCATTTTAAATTTTAAAAATTGGATCATAAAATTTGAATGTTTTAATTTTATTTTCGGAAAAATTTAAAAAAAAAATTTATTTAACAAAATCCGTTTTTTTGATAGAATGTTAAATTATTATTGTGAAAAATTTTATTTAAAATCTATTTAAAATATGAAGAAATATATAAACATAATTAAAATTTGTTTTTTTTTTAATAAAGTCATTTTATTGTTAAAAAGATGGATTAGACGTTTTATTTTATTTAGAGATAACCTTTTGAAAAAAAAAAAATTGACTGTAATTAATTTTTAGATGGGTGTTATGAAATAGCAGTATATAAAATTTCTTATATTGTATTGAAAATTATTTTAAAAATTGATTTATATATATATATAAAATTTAAAATGAAGTTTACTCATTTATACAAATGTCAAATGTAAAATGTTTTGAAATATGAATTTTTCTTTAATGAATTGTTTATTTTTTTTTATTTTTAAAATAAAATTTGATCATTTTTAACATTTTTTCCATGTTTTTTCGTCAAAATTTGTTTACAAAAAAAAATTTTTTAACTAAAAATATAATTTCCTTTATTTTAAAAAATAAAAAAATCTTTAAATCAAAAATAAATTAAAAACTGGTTTATAAACACAGTTTTTATGCCTTGAAAAAAGAAAGAATATAAAAAGATCAATAAATTTGAAAAAAAAAAATATTATGCATTTGATTTATATTCACAATATTTTTTTTTTGAAAAATATTCAAAGGAATGAAATAAAATAAAAGGAATCAAATATAAATGTTTTTTTAATATATTTATATATATATATAATATATATATATATATATATATATATATATATATATATATATTTATATATATATAAATTTATATTTTATTTTTTTTTTTTATATTTTTTTTTTTTAAAATTTACATTTTTATGCAAAATTTTAATATATTATTTTACATGTTATCCAAAAGAATAAAAATCAACAGGAAGTATAGAAAGGGGGTTTTTATTAAAATGTAATATTATAAAAAAATGAAACATGTAATATTATGACCAATGAAAATTAAATGATTTTTTTATATTTATATATAAATAGTTCTATATATAAATATATATATATATATATATATAATATTCAAAAAATGTAAAATAGTTATTTGTCGAAAATTTATGATAAATCTTATAAACATAAATAAACAATAAACATTAAAATAAAAATAATATATTTAAGCATTATACATTAAACAGTTAAAATATAACCTAAACAAAATCAACTATGGAATCTCTATAAATATTCTTAAATGTCTATAAAATAACAGAAGCCATTGGTTTATACCAACATTTAATATATACTTATAAATCTCGATTTCATATCGTGGTCATGTATGACGTCATGAAATGCGGTGCGATTTTCGCTTCTAGCATCTTATATGCATGTTTATCGTTGCTTTGAAATCATAGAATGTAAACAATAACAGACTATCATCACTGTCGTGTCCGTATATTGTTTAATATGTTTATAAGTAATTGACATCTTTGATAATGGCTTATGTAATATGAAAGCTTAGATTATAAAAAAAATATGGATCAATATTGTGATTTTCTTTTTCATTTAATGATAATGTTATTAAACTTATCAGATGTTATGAAAAAGAATTTACATAAAATAAACAAACAACACTTGTCTATATTATTTGTCTATATTAAATAGGAGAAACGAATATATAAATTTCAGTTTGAAAGAATCACCTGAACAACGGTTCCAATTTTTAAATGAACAAAGATGAGGATTTTAGTCCGAACAATGTAAATAGTCTTGTAGGTTATTTAAATTTTTGGATTAAAATCACTGAGACACAAGGGGTTACTGAGTGTAAAATAATGAAAAAAAATGAAAATATTAACAACAGAACAATAAAAGAGAAATTAAGATGTCAGAAAATAACCATCAGCCCTGTATTTAAATTTTTTGAAGATCAAAGTTGACTGGAAAGCGAGAAGTGCTAGAGAAGAAAGTGTTAGCATAGAACTTACGGTTAGATTTAGCTATTCCAACTCTAAAATTAGTACTAAGCTTCAATGTGTAAAATCAAGTTATCAAAGAGGAAAGTTCATCAGAACAATTACCAGGAAAATATTTATAGAAAAGGCACAGGGGAGCTACATTACGACGCTGGAAAAGAGACATGATGCCAGGTCAGGAAGAATAACTTTCTTCTTCGTATTTTTTCAGGAATCTCAAAATAAATAGCAGGAGGGTTAGACCAAATGTGACAGTAATATCAAATGCATGGACGAATGGTAGACTTAGAAATATATAAGATAGCTTCTGGCGAGAAAATGTGCCTAGCGCAATAGAGTGAACTAACTTTCCTAGCAGCAGACCTAGATTCAATATAATCTTTCCACTTCATGTCAGTGGAAAACATTAGTCCGAGAAAGTGCAATGAATCACTCTCCTGAAGATTAGCATCAGCCATGCTGATGGAAGGCAAGAGAAGTTCTCTTAAACGATTAAGAGATTAGTTTCGTTTTGGAGGAGTTAAAATTAACAACCCATTTCTTGTCCCAGTTAATAACATATTATAGGTCATTTTTGACTACAGCTGCCAACTTGACCTTATCAAACCGATCACACTTACCGTATTTCGCTGCTTATTAAACGTCCGATGCATTATAAATCCCCACAAAATTTTGAAGGAAGAAATTGGGGGTGGAAAAAAACTTTTTCCTTGTATTTCATAGACCTCCCAATATCTCCAATTTTATTCTCTGTATAGCATATTTCAGCCTGAAAACCTGATTAATCATGACAAATTCGTCATAGGCTGATTAGTATAAAATGTATAGTAACTATTTAAGATATAATAACTAGAAGAGAAGTTAACTTCAGTCATCGACCTTTGATTTATAAAACGTAAGGTGGGTTTTGAAGATATTTTTATACGAAAAAAAATGCGTCTTATAAGCAGAGGATTATTAAAACAGGTGTAAATCGTAGTGTCATATAGTTGAGAACTGATGACATCAGGGAGGGGGTTTTATAAAAAAAAAAATAGGAACAGCGTATGTCCAAGGATATTAATACAATAAGATCTAGAAGAGTGGCTATTCAAGATAACTTTCATTTCGCGATTTGATAGATATTGAATCCGCTCAAAAATCTTATAGGAATAATAAAGTGTTAGAAAACATACGGTTATTAGAATTCTACAGAATTTAGAACTGCTGAATTTTAAATTCATCTATTTTGTTCTTTGGCTGATGAAGAGAATAAGAAAAAGACTTTTCTTTTAACCAATATTTTCCCGAAATACATCTTATGAGAATGTAGGTCTCTGTGGTAAATGTTAAATGAAATTTTAGGTGATCACCAAAAAGAGTTACGATACACTGAAAAACAATGTCAAAATGGTGAGTAAATATTATTTAGTCTTTAGTAATTTTACTTCGTACAGCGTATTAACGCTTTCTTTTCAATAAATAAATAAATAAAAAGGATAAGAATTCTTTGGTTACTTAAGTATTTAACCTTAAACTGACATTTTCATCTACCAGTCCGGTAAATTGAAATTTACTAATAACATTCAGGCCGGTAGGTGAAAAGAAATAAATGTACAGTTTAATAATTAAACGGAGCGTCTACTCAAATACGAGTAACTACTAAAAATAATGTTTAAAGTGATGCAAATCTGTCGGATTAATAAGAATCCATTGAAAAAAAAAATCTCTTAGTTTCGTATCCAAACGTAAATAATGTGCAGATATGGAAAAAAAAATCTTCGAGGGCTCTATGATGGGAGAAATTTCGCTTGAAAGCGTGTACTGTCCGTCTGTTTTTTGTAGCCAAGAGGTAAAACGCGCTGCCGAGCTAAACGGTGATTCGCTCTGCCCTGTGACGCGCAAATCCGATTCTTTCGGACGGCATAAAATGGCCCACTGATGTTGATATGCCATGAAATAAAATAACCACACCGATTCCTTCGGAAGGGTGCATATTTTTCTTTAAGATTCCTCGAATATTCAAGTAGGTGAAAATAAATAAATATGTTTAGTAAATAAACGGAAAGGTATTTAGAAACGAGTATCCAATAAAAATAACATTTTATGAGATATAAATATGTCGGATTAATAAATTTTATTGCCGTTAACAATAAAATTTCTAAAAATCCAGACGACATGCATTTAACGGATGTCAGATTTCATTGAAGAATACATCCCTATCCCCTACCAAAACGTAACTAATAACTGATACATCAAAATACAGACATAATGGACACGCAAACACCCCTTGTCTAGTGGAAGTGAATTTCTCTGTATCCTTGGAAACGTGAATTATGATTTTAGCTGTGTCTTTAAAACCCAGTAATTTTAAAAGTTACTCCAAAATTTGCATGAGGATGAAATGGAACTAATGTCTTTAATTTAATTACAAAATTAAATTGAAGCTTTTAGCTTCCATTTTTGAAACATGGTTAGAACTGTGTAGCAAAAAAAAAACATATATTTTAAATCAATTAATTTATAATATAAATATCTGTAAATTTATATTGAGCACTATTTTGTAAAAAAAAAAAATATCTATAAGAACACCGGATTATATATCTTATTGTTCTTTCATTTTATTTATATATATATATATATATATATATATATAAATGTATATACCCTCTCTCTCTGGTCCAATGAATATTTCGACGCAAAACCAGTAACTTAAATTGTAGAATATTATAGCACTTATTTATTGAGCCGCTTTTTAGCAGAAGTGAAAATTTAGCCAAATTTAAAAAAAACGAAAAGGATTGTATTTTTTTACATATTTCATTTTTTATTTTATATATATATATATATATATATATATATATATATATATATAAAAATGTGTGTGAATTCCAATACAGATCGATGTCATTGAAAACGCCAACAACCGTCAAAAATCCAGTTCTCTACACAATACAGGCACAACTGTCAGTTTTACAATAAGCTTTATCATGATGCGTCTACTATTTCCGGCACCACTTTAAGTTGGTGATGGTCCTCCTCGGTACCTGCAAATTGGTTGAAATGGTTCAACCGTTTTATTCCGGTATCTAGTGATAGTTTATCGGGAAACTGACAGTAATGCCTGTACTTTTCAGGAGACCGTGATTTTCTCCGTTTTAAATTCATTTTTTATAACATTGCGATATCGGACTTTAAAGCTCTTGCATTTGTTACTGAACGCTTAGTGGAAAAAAAATAATTGCATCTATACTTAATATTCAAATAGTAATATATATATATATATATATATATATATAAGAGAGAAAAAGATTGATTTTAAATAAAAAGAATTTTACGGTTTTAACTTGCAGAATTTCCGCCCCAAAGCGATCAATAGGTAAAGTTATGCCTAAATCAATAAATTAAGAAAAGGAATAGTTATAATTGCTAAACATCGCTCAAGAAGTGCCATATTATATATATATATATATATATAAATATCTATATAAATATATATATATATATATATATATATATATATATATGCAGCATTTTTTCATTAAGCCATGTCTCCTTGAATTATTGTTTTGTCTATTGATTTTTCAATCGGATCCTCTCATATTCACAGACAAACTTATTACTATCCTTATTAAAGGAAGAGAGAAAATTACCAAGTTGATACATATTCATTTATTCCTAGTACTTTCAACATTACCACAATGTCATCATCAGGATGTTGTTGTCTTTTTTTTCTATGACAGGATTGTGTTCATCTGAAAGTTAAATTTTTAACTATGAAGTAAAAATCGATAAGGATATGTACGATACGGTCTAGATTTCATGTAAACGTCAGGGGAGGTAACTAAGTTTGAAATATCCATATGTTTTTTTGTTTTTGTTTTTTTTTAACTATTAGTTAAAACCTAGATTTTTTTAAACTATCTACTGTAAACAATTTAAAACGTTTATGCAGTATTCATAATTTTATTAAGGGTTGGTTTCAATTTTTTAATATCGATAGCTTCAAGAATTTTTCGTTTATGATTATTATTTTCATGAAAATGTATAGATGTCTTTTCAACAAGAAAAGTAGACAAAATGTGTCTAAATTATTCAATGAGAAATGTCTTAATATATAGGCTTAAGTGCAGAAGGAGACCACAAGGGTGGGGCATACTGGGGAAAGGCGAGAGTAACTTTATCTTTAGTGCTCGGCATCAACCTCGTATTGTGAGATGAATTCATTTCAAAAAGTATGTTTGTCATTTTCTTTTCATATAAAAACCCAAACTACACTGGGTTGTCATGCTAAGTCGACTATAATTCTATACGTATAGATATAAATCTGTCTTGTAATGGACGTCTGTCGGCAATTCAACTTGCAACTAATTGAAAAGGATACGTTAATGACAGGCGACCGTCGAATTATTTTAATTTTAATATCTTACAATATGAGCTAATATCTGTTTTAATTCAACATGTGGCTTAAAGTATGGAGTCTTCTTCTGCCAATATCATATTGCGCGTTTTCTTGTGCGATCATCTATAAAATTACAGTTAGTCTACAGCGCTGAAGTAAAAGTGGCAGGTTCTTTGACGATTTTCACTTTGGTTAACATCTGAAAGCTAAGGAAACTCGTGCTAAATTTCGCTCGTAATTTTACCATTTAAACTGTTGGTTAGATTACGTCATCAGTGAAGAAATATCAACAAAGAAAGAAAGAAAAATGTCTGAGCGAATATTTTCTGTTAAGGGACTTGGTTGGTGGCGAAAAAAGTTGGTTGTTTATCGCTTGAGGTCGTTTCGTCGAGTCACGGTAAAAGCCGGAATTTTGAATTAACATTTTAAAGAGAAACAGATGTTTTCGCCTTGAAAGTGTGGTTCACCACAATGTTTTAAGCCTGTACTAAATTAGCCATGTAATAGCATCGGCAGTAGTCGTACGGAAGGCCAGAAACACCACTGTTCATTAGATCTGATGGGTTTCTCGCGATATCTCTAGCGTAAGGGTTTGTACCTACCTTTCTTTCCTTATAACAGAACACGGGTGCTACGGGGTTCAGTAGTACCAATTTCAAAATAAAATCCATCATTAGTCAGCGTTCATCAAGTGCTCAATGTTATGATACAGAGCTATAAGTATATAGTAAATATATGTAAAATCCAACGTCTATAACATTACTCTGAATACACACCTGAAGATTGCATAAAATGCATGAAACTCCGAGTAGTGTTATAGATGTTGGATATTAAGTATATATATATACACACACACACACATACATACATATATATATATATATATATATAGATAAAACCAAACTCTGTATTCGGGATACCGTCTACTAGGGCAGCTCAGACGCATTTGTGTTTATTCAACACCCTGTGGTTTATACTGCAACATTGCTGAGCAGACCTTAATTACAGTTTTTCATCTAGCGTGATCAACAATTTGAACAAGGCCTCGGCCACAATGACTTATGACTTTGTGTTAGCACAGCTATCGACGGAACCCAATTTCACTCTCAAGGATTGTATATGTGTTATGATTTTCAGGCACTTTCCACAAGTGCTGCACGCTGGGACATACATATAGCGATAACAACATCAGGAAGTCTTCTTCCTGACAAATCGACCATGGTGAGATTCGAACACGGGTCTAATAGTCAGAATGCAAACGTTCTAGTTTAAAACATTATATTGCATATATATATATATATATATATATATATATATATATATATATATATATATATATATATATATATATATATATATATATATATATATATATATATATATATTATTCAGGTCTCTGTATTCGGCCCTTCAAAAAGTGTGGATGGTCCTGCGCGAAACCTTCACCACTATAATCAATTCTCATGGGCTGTCGGTTTCCTGGGAACTGATCTGCCTGACCCTCGTACATCGGATTCGACGGAAGAGTCGAGCGAGATATATATATATATAATCATTATCCAGCTTGTCATTCTTTGTGTCTGAGACTGATGCCCAATCTATCCTTAAATCCGTTAAGCATTCTCTCCGGAAATGTAAGAAGAGAATATCAGTAGGAAGGACAGGGGAAACAAAACGAAAACAGGTGCGATGTATAAGAAGTTGAAAAAGCAACTTTAAGAATTATTTATTTACAGTAACTTTTAACGGTTTCACAGTTCTATGATTTTCAAAAAGTTATATTGACATAGAGAGATGTGTAGCTAAATCATATTGTATCGCCACACGTCTCTCCATCACAATGTAACTATTGAAAATCGTAGAACTGTGGGACCAGTAAAGTTAATGTAAATAAATATTCTTAAAAACACCACTTGAATTTTCAACTTGTTTTTTTCTTATATTATTAACTGTAGGCATGTATGCATCGTGTCTACGTTTATATGGGTGCGTGGCCGAGTTAGAACTGTAGAATATTAGTTAGCTTGCAAGTGGTCTGACACACAAGTAGAATGGTGTAATCACAAGTAAAAGCGATATTTATTCTATTAAATACACAGAAATGTGGCACAAGGCCGAAAGGGGGATTGAAGAAATACGGTCTTCTTCTGTCTTAACTATAACTTAGCTAGCCATAAACACTGACCCAATCGTACAAACAATATTCCTTACAACAAAACAACACATTCATACGTAACTTTCTTCGTCCCAAGTAAAAGCTGACCTGAGTCATTTAATGGAGGGATATATGGGTGAATAGAGGCCACTCATGAAAATATGTTGGGCATGTCTATTTTAGCAAAATCGGCCAACCCAACTGGTGCATTAGGTACTCTCCTATAAATGAGGTAAAATTAGCTGGCTTGCTTTTTCAAGAAGACACAAGAAGGCAGACATATTAGCAGGTAAGTCACTTGACTTCTACATCCCGCCCCCCCCCTCTCCCGATCGCGTAAACATGGTGGCTGTTGGGGAGAAATCAGTTCCTTATTGCCTGGCCGATTGTATGGGAGTAGTCGGGATAGCGCCCTGGGAATCCTGTTTCGTGATGGCGGTGATTGAGTAGGGCTCTGAGATGCCAGGTCCCTTCGCAATAAAATGCCACCATTTCCCGATTCTTTGACAGATTGATGTGGTCTACACATATTTGTAATCGTCGGCTTGAGGGGACACAGGCAAGGCACTTGACTTCAACAACAACGTTCACTTTCTGACCGCGAGACCCGGGTTCGAATTTCACCACGAATTATTTGACAGGAAGTGGACTTCCTGACATTATTGGTCTGGAGGGAGACGATCCCAGCGAGCGTCACCTTTTGGAAAGTTCCGGAAAACCATACCACGGGTTGACCAAACCTTGTGAGTGAAATTGTGTAGACAGAACGCTAGCTGTGCTAGCACGAAGTCGGAAGTCATCGTGGCCGTAGGTTTGAGTGTGCTGGCGTTGTTCAGATTGTTGATCATGCTACATAACACGCTCTCTCCCAAAAACTATAACTAAGGTCTGCTAAGTATAGTTTCAGTATAATGTACAAGTTGGCTTTTTGGGTGTTAAACAAACACAAATGTGCCTGAGCAAGCGTCTGCAATAAGGATTGGCAGGCCGCCTTATTAAAGGTGTATCCTCGGATAATAGAGTGACCACCTATTATTTATTATTATTATTATTATTATGTATGTCTTTTAAAGAGCGACACATAAACAATCCACTATTTTAACGAGAAATGCCAAACGTTGTATTCGAGTTGAAAATATTTTTCACCTCAAATCGGATGTTTTTGATTCTCGAGTTCTTATGAATTATTTCACTAAATAGACATTTCCAGTCTCCAGAATTAAGATGTTTCATATTTTTGTGACCGTCACAAAAATATGATTAGACTGCAGGGGCATGGTTCAACTCAGTAACACAGTATCGTAGAATTTATCAATACATTTTTAGTAATCGATTTAATGTTTTTGTCTGCATAATTTAAAAGATTTAGCCCTGTTGGCTGACTGATGCAGAAATGGACTTTTCTCGTGGCATGTATTTAATGAAGGCCAAAACCTGTAAATTCAAATCATGTCTTTGTAATATTGACGCAATGCTATCTTTTTACCAAGAGTTAACACAACTGATTCAGCGTTAGCTGGGCATTTATTTAAATAACCAACAATGTACCCCATCCTACAAGGAAACCCTGTTCTCTGTCCAGAGGAACGATCACTCTCGTTGTTCCTTTTCTTTCTTCCGCCATTACATTTTCCTGAATTGTACCTTAATTCTTATTTTACTACATTTTCACCTAGATCATATTTTCCATCGAATTTTTCTAAGGTATTGTCCGGTCTTCATCTCAATTCCCATTGTCGTGTTGATTTGACGCTGTCTCTGTTTCTCACCCACGCAGGTTGTTACTGTCTCTGTTTCTCACCCACGCAGGTTGTTACTGTCTCTGTTTCTCGCCCACGCAGGTTGTTACTGTCTCTGATTCTCGCCCACACAGAATGTCGCCGTCTCTGATTCTCGCCCACGCAGGTTGTTACTGTCTCTGATTCTCGCCCACGCAGGTTGTTACTGTCTCTGATTCTCGCCCACGCAGGTTGTTACTGTCTCTGATTCTCGCCCACGCAGGTTGTTACTGTCTCTGATTCTCGCCCACGCAGGTTGTTACTGTCTCTGATTCTCGCCCACGCAGGTTGTTGCTGTCTCTGATTCTCACCCACACAGAATGTCGCCGTCTCTGATTCTCACCCACAAAAAAATGCCACTGTCTCTACGTTAGTTTCACCCCAGTCCCAGATTTTCTTGGCTCTACATCAGTTTCGCCCATCTCCCAAATTTTCGTTGCTCCCTTTAACATATTCGTCCCCCACACGATTTCAACAACCTCCACGTCTGCCACAGGGAATCCCGCAACGTCAAAACGGCCATATTTTAGCTTTTTCGTTTTTTCAATTCCGACCAGTCCTCCGGTTCTTATTTTGCCGAATATAATTCATTTGTTTCCTCTGGCCTGCGTCCCCCCATGTCCGCACAAGGCCTCCCGGAGGTTTTTGATGGAACCACCTTTTAATTGCTCCACTTTCGTCACCCCCCAATTAGAACCTATAGGGTCCCGTCTATGGCAAATAGTTAACCCCCATTTCAAAATAATGAAAATTGAATTGAATTGGTTAGAAATACTTTGTAAAAAAATTATCAGCAATACATTTTTGAAAAAAAAATATTACCAGCAATACAGTTTTTGAAGGAAAAAATTATTACCAGAAATAGATTTTTGACAAAACAAAATATTGCCAGCAATAAAAATTTTTTCGGCATTAAATAACCCATGGAGGTTGATATGCTATAAAACAAACCAAACAAAACCTCTCCTCAGACTAGCTGCCTCCAAATCAAAACACATTTGTTTGTTTCTCTTATTTTTCGTTCTATTCTTTAAAACTTAGAAAGATGGATGAAAACAGACCATTTGAGTGACGAGTGCTTGTGTAAACTGCGTATAGTTTATTCACTTAATAAAAAGACATATGTATAAGGATTTAAACCTTATATGCTGTGATCGTTCAAGGTATGAATGAATTAGGGAGAATATAATATTTATTTTGCTAAAAAAATAACCTGTGAATCGATTTTGTTGTTAGATAATAAAGTGACTCCTCCAAGAATTAATATAAGAACTGGAAATATATATTTAACCCCAAAATGGCGGTCGTCATCAAGTAATATTTCATTGGCGACCAGCGGATATCATAAATTGATGATTTAAACTTTCTCCGGCGATGTCAGCATTGTTCGAGTTTAAGTGACAAATATGGGATTTGTGAGGTTAGGTTATTTCATGAGATCTTTGCCCGCAACTTAATCTGAAAGATCAAGCCAAAGACAACGCTATACTTGCCTTCAGAATTCCCGAAGAATAAAGAGACGAAAAATGGTGACAACTTGTTACATGGAATCTTTCAAGACGTAACATAGTGTTGACAATTTGAACTTCAGGAACCCGACATTCGTTTTATCTTGCTTTTTCGTTATGTAAACTAAAAGATGATTTTAATACTATTTACATATAATTGACACATTAACTGTCAACTCAAAATCAAGATTGGGTCATGTGGGATTAATTAGCTCATTTTGTTTTACGTCACATCATCTTGAATAGGTTATTTAATGCCAACAATATTTTAGAATAGATTCGTTTGTTTGTTTAGCGGCATATCAACTGTTATGAAACATTTAATGCGGAAATTTAATTTTCTTGGAGGCATTATTAATTTCTTTTACAAAAATGCATTGCTGGTAATTTTTTTTTCAAGATTCCATTTCTGGTCATTTTTTTAATGTATTGTAGTATTTTTACTATAAAAATCTATTTTTATACTTTAATAGTGTTTTGACCCTATTTATGTGGTTAATTGTTTGCCCATACCTAGGACCCTATCAGGTACTACCACTAGACCTGAGAACAACAGGAATTAAGAGGTGGTTCCAAACTCCTCAAAATTTCTCGATCGTAGGCCTTGCTGTCGGATGTAGTTTCTTATATAGGGTCACTTTTTCTTTAATTTTTGAACAAATATTTTGTAAAAGAATATATTAGAAAACTTTTTAGTGCTAATAATTTTTTTGCCAAAATGCTCGCCAAGGTTTTTTTTTCCTAAACCTTGAAGCCATTTCATCAACTAGTGGTAACGGTTTCTTTCTTGTGTGCATAATATACTTTTCCTTGGATTTTTCAGATGATATTAGATGCTTCATGGCAAATAATCATTACTGCACGCTATAAACGTGTGTATTTAATAATGGCATACATTATTTGTGACACAAGGCCGACTGGGAAACGGTTGGTCATCTGTATTTATCCTACTCTTACATTTTAACAATTTACACATGCACCATAAGAACTCATCCTTCACCATTCGATTCGAACATGCACCAAAATAGCGCGTTTCCACAGGGGACCTAACAGTACACCCATTATTTATCTACGTACCATTTTTTCTTCTTACAAAAATATATACAGATTTGTTAGGGAATATATACAATTATATATGTATGTTATTTCCAAAAATATATATAAATTTGTGATGTGCGATGGAGTATATACAATTATATGAAAAAGTGGGAGGTGCATAAAATCGAATAAAAAGATCAGCTAAACAGTTTGAAATAAAATTGTGTTAGTAAGCTACCGAGAGAATGGGAATGGCCGCCGTAATTCTGTTGTAAATTTGATTTACATTTATTTTATACTTAGTCATGTCCCCATATATTGGTGACAAAATTAATTCTGCAAATATTACTGATATTGGAGTTGAAACAATTTGGGTTTATTTTTTTGTTTTTTTTTGGTTTTATTTTGTTTCTTGTTATGGGGTCCACCCCTTTTTCATACAAGTGTGTACTTGTACTGCTGCCGGTGAATACCTGAGAGGTAGAGTAATAGAGAGAGTAAGAGTGAGTAAGAGAGTAACAGTGATAGTCAGAAAGTGATATGGTGAGAGAGTGAGGTAACCGCTTTGTAGGAGTCAGTTGCGAGCACGTAGACTCAGAAGGAAGTCATACTTCGATACTGAATTTCCCAGACTATATATATATATATATATATATATATATATATATATATATATATAAAATAATATTATTATTGCTACTAACCGCATTTCTGGATCTACTAACCGTATTACGAATTGTATTATTGCGTCAATACATTTATTTGCTATAATTCATCTCGGAATCCACAACATTTCTTTGTTTTCTTTTTTTTTTTACCTACTATACATTTATAAATCACTCTAGTAAAATTTAAGAGAACCGTAGTGGCAATTGCATTTCCTCCAAAATTTTCACAAGAAACCAGATATTGCTTTATATCGAAATCTGCATTGATGGTTTCCAACATTTGGCGAAGCAATTTTAGATGAAAATATAACATTTCACCAGACGTGACGTAAACTGAAATGCCATATATTAGTGACATGGCGTTTCAGTTTACGTCATGTCTGGTGAAATATTATATTTTCATGGCGGTCAACGTATTAAAGTGAAAGTAAAAATACAACTCCTCCCGGATAATAAGACGATAAACTGCGTCCGCGTTCTGGATAATAAGACGATAAACTACATCCGACAGCAAGGTCTCTGATCAGGAGGTTTTTCACGGGCGTGTAACCACCACTTCATGGCTGGTATTCCCAGGTCCACCCTGACCCAGGGTGGTAGCACCCTTTAGGGTCCAGCTATGGGCAAACAGCTAACCCCCAAACTTGAGTCAAAACGTGTAAAAATATGTTTTAATACCAGCAATACATTTTGGAAAAAAATTATTACCTAAAATACTTTTTTGGAAAAATATTACCAGAAATAAAAAATCTTGTTCGCATTAAATAGCTCATTGAGGTTGATTTGCCGTAAAACAAACCAAACCAAATACAGTGTGTCCATAAATTTCGTGTGCACACACACACACACACACACACATATATATATATATATATATATATATATATATATATATATACCTTTATTTGTATTTGCAATAGAAATAATCTGTAAAAAAATGTTATAAAGTTTAATGTACCTAGTTTTAAGTATAGCTAAAATAAGTAATGTGATTTCAAGCATTACTGTAAATCGGTTGGCAAATGTTTTCCGTGAACTGCAAAATCGTATTACCCTTTGTATTGCTAATGATGGAGGACATGTGGAAACTTAAATAAAATTTCAATAAAACCTTAAAAAATATATAGATTTATGTACACTATTTACATTATTTGGACTATTGTCCTCATCTTTGTCGCCATACTTATTACAACGTTTCGGCCGTTGTACGCTCCGGCCTTCTTCAGGTGGTTGGAATGTCGAACTGAACCCTTTATTTCGCTCATTGGGGTAGACTGTTCTAGTTCCACGTGCCATGTTTTATGGATATCAGTTATCTCCTGTTAATTCCCCTCTCCAAATTCGCAACTGCCTTAACCAGGTATTGAACTCACATTTTTTGGAACCTATCACAGGATCTAACCAACGCCTTTATCCACATGATTTTTTGTTTTTTAATTTCGTTTACCGGCCTGCGTATTTGAGAAAATTATTAACTTTTTTCGGATGCACACGCCGGTAGACGAAATCAACACTGTTTCAAACCCGAGACTTTCTACTCAAATACGGATATTCGAATTACAGTTGAGTCCGTTAACGTGCAAATGCGATTAAGAAATATATGAATCCATTTTTTTCATTAGACTCCACCAGGTATGCATAAATAGCAGGGTAGCCTTGGTTGGTAACCAGCCGCCCACACCAGAGCATTAGATTCTGGATCAGGCAAGGATATACAAATGATAGAAATTTTGGGGCATGATGAATTGCTCTACGTTTTTGATGTATGAGGGTCAAGCAGCTCAGTTCTTATACCCAACAGCCAGACTACCCAAACATATCATGCCGAACCAACCACACTTTTTGAAAGAGCCGAATACAGAGAACTGTTGCACAGTATGCAACAAGGTCCCCAAACAACTCTCCGCAGGTTTGAATTCAGAGCTTCCCTTCTCCTTGACCTGCTGTCACCCATTGCTATAGAACCTCGTCTGTCCTGATATTTATCCATGGCTGGGGGGAAGAAGAGATGGATTCATGTCTTACCCAAGGATATTAGCACATAAGCGAATGTAGTAATTCGAACTCGGCTCTCCGATGCCGCAATCCATTATACCAACGTGCATATATATATATATATATATATATATATATATATATATATATATATTATAATTAATTGATTTAAATATTTTTTTTTCCTTACACAGTTCCAACCATGTAGCTTCTATTTTGAAACATGGTTGGAACTGTGTAGCGAAAAAAATCATATTTTAAATCAATTAATTTATAATATTAATGCTCTGTAAATTTACATTGAGCACTATTTTATAAAAATATCTATAAGAACACCGGATTTTATATCTTACTGTTCTTTCTTTTTATTTATATATATATATATATATATATATATATATATATATATATATTCAGAGGTAAATGACTCCAGAAGAATGAACCATTTGGTGTAGGTCACGAACTTTTCACTTTGCTTACGCTTCGATAGAGTCAAAGCATGGCGGAGAAATGTGGAGCTGTCAGATCACAAGCAGGCCTGTTAAAACGTGATGAATATTAAGTAAAAGGAACGTGATTTGTGGGAAGGGTTGAAATTAGAACGATTCTTCTACTTCCGGATTGCAAAGACGACTTGAATAGCTAAGGAAATGAATGGCGGAGGACATTGAAATTCTACCACCCTACCCCGGATGACTAGAGAGTGCAATGGTGATATTTATTGAAAAAGTCCCCGTTTCGTTACGAAGGTACACGTAAGAAGCAATTATTAAGGATCGAATCACTGATAACGGCTCCCAAGACAAAGAAGCACTTTCTAAATATTGGCACAAGGCCAGTTTGCCAATTCAGTATCAACGCATAGTCTGATAATCTAAAACATTTCTCTCAGGCAGATATTTACAATGTTTATGTCCAGCTGTCATCAAGCAATATATATGAGCGAAGTTCAAACTCAAGTCGGTTTGGTCTGCATTCCTCTTCACTTGGCTCTTTTATCTTATGTTGCTTTCTTCTTTCTAATGTTCTTTTTTTCTCAATCGCTCGCTTAATTTTTTTTTCCTCCTATTCTATGCATGGCATCAGTACTTCCATTTTCGCACATATTCGCTATATTCAAGTTCTCCATTCCCCCTCCCCCAAAGTTGTATTCACTTACCGCTCATTCAGATTTTTCGCTCTTGTCACCTGCGTTTGTTTGTTTTTCTCTATGATTTCTTTTGTCCCACTATATTACTCGAATCTCTCTCTCTCAAAATATATTCTTTGTCTCTAAACAAGTCTCTGGTTTTTCATTTTCCTCTCCTCACGTTGCTGCTTTCCATTGTCACTCTCTCTCCCTCTCCGTTTCCCGTCTACCGTGCGTGTTCTGTCACCGTTTCCCGTCTACCGTGCGTGTTCTGTCGCCGTCTCCCGTCTACCGTGCGTGTTCTGTCGCCGTTTCCCGTCTACCGTGCGTGTTCTGTCGCCGTCTCCCGTCTACCGTGCGTGTTCTGTGTCTCGCCGTGTTCTGTCGCCGTCTACCGTGCGTGTTCTGTCGCCGTCTCCCGTCTACCGTGCGTGTTCTGTCGCCGTCTCCCGTCTACCGTGCGTGTTCTGTCGCCGTCTCCCGTCTACCGTGCGTGTTCTGTCGCCGTCTCCCGTCTACCGTGCGTGTTCTGTCGTCTCCCGTCTACCGTGCGTGTTCTGTCGCCTCCTCCTGTGCGTGTTCTGTCGCCGTCTCCCGCCCTCTGTGCGTGTTCTGTCGCCGTCTCCCGCCCTCTGTGCGTGTTCTGTCGCCGTCTCCCGCCCTCTGTGCGTGTTCTGTCGCCGTCTCCCGCCCTCCGTGCGTGTTCTCCCGCCCTCTGTGCGTGTTCTGTCGAGTCTCCCGCCCTCCGTGCGTGTTCTCGCCCTCCGTGCGTGTTCTGTCGCCGTCTCCCGCCCTCCGTGCGTGTTCTCTCGCCGTCTCCCGCCCCCGTGCGTGTTCTCTCGCCTTCCGTGCGTGTCCTGTCGCCGTCTCCGTGTTCTGTCGCGTGTTCTCCCGCCTTCCGTGCGTGTTCTGTCGCCGTCTCCCGCCCTCCGTGCGTGTTCTGTCGCCGTCTCCCGCCCTCCGTGCGTGTTCTGTCGCCGTCTCCCGCCCTCCGTGCGTGTTCTCTCGCCTTCCGTGCGTGTTCTCTCGCCGTCTCCCGCCCTCCGTGCGTGTTCTCTCGCCGTCTCCCGCCCTCCGTGCGTGTTCTCTCGCCGTCTCCCGCCCTCCGTGCGCGTTCTCTCGCCGTCTCCCGCCTTCCGTGCGTGTTCTCTCGCCGTCTCCCGCCTTCCGTGCGTGTTCTGTCGCCGTCTCCCGCCCTCCGTGCGTGTTCTCTCGCCTTCCGTGCGCGTTCTGTCGCCGTCTCCCGCCATCCGTGCGTGTTCTCTCGCCTTCCGTGCGCGTTCTGTCGCCGTCTCCCGCCCGCCGTGCGTGTTCTCTCGCCTTCCGTGCGTGTTCTGTCGCCGTCTCCCGCCCTCCGTGCGTGTTCTCTCGCCTTCCGTGCGTGTTCTGTCGCCGTCTCCCGCCCTCCGTGCGTGTTCTCTCGCTATGAACTTTCTGTCTATGATCCTTTTTTTTTCTCTGTCTGTCTCTGTCGCTCTCACTCATGTCTATTTTCTCTTCTTTTTTTTCGTCTCTCTCATTCTATCGTATTTTTCCTCTCTCCTTTTTACCTTACTCTTACCAGCAGTAAGGCGATAAGTATGTTTCATTATGGCCTCCCTAATAAACGCCGACATCTTCTGGACGGGATTGGGACGGGCTGGCGTTTCGCGCGCTGGGCTTTCATCATGTCACAAGCAATTTGTAGCCTAATAAGTAGTCCAGTTCCGACCACAGGAAGTCAGTGCAAATAGAAGCAGGTGATGTCTGCATAATTAAGTTAACCACTTCCGTCTCTCATCTCGAAATACTTGTCTTCTTTCATTAAATGCAATGCATGTTAAATAAACATAAAATACTTTCTCTCTCTTCACGTGCGTCTCTTCCAATGTCAGTAAATCTTGAAATTTCTTCTTTTTTTTTTTTTAATTTTGTTAAATACTTTTTCTTAGATGATGTAGGTAAAAACATAAAGATATCTTATTAAAAGCTAAGAAGCCACGAAGTTTACTTTGACGTCAGAATATCGCCATTTTGACGTAATAAAGCTTAATATGTCGGCTTGTCTGTTTGAGATATCGGCTGCATTAGTGTTTTTGTAAAAAGATTTTATAAAATTACTTTTCTTGTTTTAAATGTGTGTGTTTCAAGGCTAAGAATTAACCTGGGAAAAACTTTAAAATTTCTACTTTTTGATAAGGAGTCAATTTTTATTTCTGCAAAAATAAAAAAAATCTATTTTTATTTAGTATCTGGATTCTTTTTTCATCGAATATAAGGCGCAAGAGACATTAATGTAGAGAGTGTCAAAATGCGGTATGAAGGTAATATTGGCCAGTGACTAGACTTTAAAATTGCCGTGCTCTGAGAAATATCCATGCTGGAGTCTGTTCTAAAAAGAAACTGTTCTTGGTGCGACGACGTAGTTATCTGTACAACTGTGATGACATCCAAGGTCGACTGTGTCTGCATTTATACCCGACTCGCTATGTCCACAGCTTTGTCTCCTTCGCCGCGATTCAACAAAGAATAATGACAGATGCTTTTGAAGACTCTCTGGTTGGGAAATAGCAACAATACGATTTCTCTCTTTACCGCCTATTCTTCCTTCAGCTTCGAGAAGGTGGGCTGCTATCTTGCTAACTCCCGGCCACGGAAAGAGGATCCTTACATTCACTTACTGCTGGTTCTTCATTCACTGATCCACTGTTGGTCACCTACTGCTGACTCCCTGCTTCTCTCTATCTCTGCTTATATGAATAGTGGCTGGCTGGGGTCCCACCATCCAATATCCTCCTACATGTGTTCGGGGAAAGGAGACCACCCAAAAATTGGATTGGCGGTCATATTTTTTTTTTTTTTCAAAGGAATCTACTTTTATGATTATCTAAAATCATTTAAAAAAATTTTTGTCAATTCAAAGGCGGACTGGAGACAGGAGTCCTGAAAACTCTGGCAATTAAGTGGACTCAAAGATGGGCTGGAGACGAAATTCCTAGGAAACCATGGTAATTAAATTGACTTAAGTAGATAAATTCATTTTCCTTTTATCGCCTAAGTATGTGTGAGAAAACGTATTGTTACAATCGAAAAAACTGAGTTAAACTTTCTCCTCATATTTGGAATATAATTAACTTCTTTTATTTGCTAACATTCGCTGAGTAAAGGCCCAAGAGCCACTCAATATAGATGATTATTAGAAAAGGGCAGTTCATGCGGTTATAGCAAAAACATAACGATTGACCCTAAACTTGAAGAGGCCAAGATGTCCTTGTGAAGAAGCTATCAGTGTGAATTTACTTCTTACTAATGGAATATGGAGGAAATGCAGATGATTCAATCTTATGTACGTGGCATTTCGGGTGCCAGTTGCAAAGATCATGGCTGGTGGAACCGAGGAACGTAACACATCAGAGCACTTGCCATGGAAATAGCGATAGAGGAGCAACATGTTTACGAAACTTTCGTCTGTGGGAAGGGAGCGCTTGAGTTGAAAAATAATTAATTACCCACATGGCCGTGTAGACGCTCTTGAACTTTATTAATATAAAGTGAGGTCTGTGTAGCTTCAGCAATATGATATGGCAGCAATACTCCATTTGTTTGGTCTGATCTGATGCATGTAAAGATAAAGTATAGCAGGGTGGGGAAGTGAGATACTTACTAGAGCAGTACAATGAACTACATTGCTTGCATTTTTAACAACAGATCAGATCAGTTTCATTTTTTTTTGTCCTCATCTTTGTTGTTGTCATCACAACGTTTCGGCCGTTGTGCCCTCCGGCCTTCAGAGTAACCTGCAGGGAATTCTGAATCCTTTATTTAATCTACGCAGGTAGACTGTTCCACTTCTCATATCTAGGAATATCGTCTATGTTTATATAGTACGTTTAAGTTATTGCTCACTCGTTTCCAGTGCCCGGCCTAGTGAATGAACTCTCAACCATTGTCGCCAAATTCAGAAACCAGCATTTTTATCCAGTAAACCTTCAGTGGCCTCGTGGAACGTCATTAATTTGGTTTTGGGCGTATTGGATTTTACAAGTCAGTCCTAACACCCCTACCCCACCATAGAGCCACCATTGCTAGGTCAGAGGAGAGATTCTGGTCATCGAGATTTCTGGAGGTCCATTTATCAACTGTTGTCATCCACATATGATATTCACTAAAGATCGTACGATGTCCTTAGGGAGATGTCCTTCATGTAGAGCAGTTTCAAAAGCCATGTCATCTTCACTGCCGTCCAGTGCGTTTGTGATACAGCATTTTTTGTATGATTTTTCCCCGATCTAGTATTAAATTCTTTTATTTTCCACCACCAGAAAGAAATGGAAATGCGAATGTGTGGTTTGATAACAATTTTGCTGCTTCTAGTGTGAACTTACTTTTCGCCGTAAGCTTATCGAATTTTTTTGCGTAAACAACCCTGCGTTCTCTTTGAATATTGTAAATTTTGCATTTGAAAAATAATGCAAAAAATATAAATTCTTATACGAACCGGTTAAAAATTTGGACAAAGTTAAATTTAGATTAAACATTTTTTTTTTTCGATAATTACGCGCTCCTAACTTTAGGTTGCAGATTAAACACAAATAATTATAGTACATAAATTTTTATTTATTTTTTTAAAGCATTTCACCCCAATCAAGCTGGGAGGGCTACTAACACACAAAGGGGTTACAGGGGGTGAGATCAAGAGTCAAGAAGGGCGTTTGAGGAAAGATTATAGAGAAGGATCAGGGATCAGGATCAAGACATCAGATTTCAATTGATATTTGAATATTTGAAGATTATAGCTATCAGGGAAGCAAGTAAGATAAAGGATGTTCCACTCTCGAGAAGTGCGAGATATTAAGCTGTTGGAGTAGAAGAGGCGGTTACATTTAACTGTTTCGACAGTGAAAGGGTGGGACTGAGATTCCAACCTAGTAGCACGCTTAAATTCATGCAGTTGGGATACCAGTAAAACTAGTTCGTTAGAGCAGTTGTCATGAAAATATTTGTAGAAAAGAAGACAGAGGGAAGCCACATCACGTCTTTGAGGAAGTGACTGTAGACGAGATGCCAGATCAGGTTGTTTGCTTTTTATTTTTTATTTTAGTTTTTGTTTCATTTTAAATTTTTGTTTCATTTTAAGTTTTTGTTTCAATTTAGTTTTTGTTTTATTTTACCTAATTTCGGCTAAGACTGACTTTTTCTTTTATGTTCCGTGTTCCCTGACGTCGATGGCGATCATGGCTTTCCACAGCGTCCTAGCCCTTGTAACTCTTAATAAACTGTCTTTTTGTTATTTCTCCTAAGCCCTGTTCTACCATTTATTTACTCAAGCTCACTAAGTCGGTTATGCGTTGTTTTTCTCTATCCGTCTTGTCCTTTATCTGTCTTGTGAGTATCAGATTTTCCAAGCCCTCCTTCTTCATTATGTGCCCCAGAAACCTCAACTGTCTATTCTCATTGTTAAATATTAGTTTCCTTTTTGTTTTCATTTTCTCCAAAACTTCGTCGTTGTTCACATGTTCAGTCCAGGGTATCCTCAGCATGCTTCCGTAGAACTACCTTTCTGTTACTTCAAGTCTCTTCATATTTGAGGAGAGAGTCCATACAAGGTCCCATACAAGGTTCCATCCAAGAAGACAGATTACTCTTAAATCAATAAAGCCAATTTGTCATAGAAATATTCGCTTTCTCTCCTTACTATTAAAATAGCAAATACCGCTGCCATCCTTTCTCATAAGGTTCGTGGATACAAACAAAAAAAAAAACAGCTTCTTGCCATAACAAAATTAGGAGACTGAAGAAATTAAATTATATTTCTCTTTTAACAAATAAAATCCCATCAGAAATTTTGTTGGATAAACAATATTTACTAGGGAAAATACTGCCAAAATTCTTGCGGACGTAGTTGTAGACCTGCCACGTTATTTTTGGACCATTTAGGATATTACAATAACAACTCCCTTAACCACTCCCACAACTCCAAAAAAAACAGATTTTTGTAAGCCAGTGTGAAATTATTTTCTGACCAATGAATACATTGTATTCATAAAGCCCACACCTGTATGTGAAATTAGATTTTCAATTACCTTACGGATATAAAAAGTAAAACCTACTACTTCTCGAGACTCCCAACAATTTGGGAGGCCCGTTTGATCTATACATGCGTACTCGTACTGCACCCACAAGGACACAACGGAAGATCCCGCCAGCCACCGCCGACTAAGGCCTTGTCCACACATATAATAAAAAGAAATTAACCAGCAACCGCCTACTAAGCCTTTGTCTACGAACTCACATACTCATTAGGCTGAGCGACGTGAATTAAGCCTGTTCGCACATTACTACGAAGGCTTAATCATACTTATTATAAAATCCAGGTTTTGTGTGTGTGTCTGTACGTTTATATATTGGATCGAATTTCCTACATTTTTCAACCGATTTCAACAAAACTTCACAGGACTACGTAAAATTACCTTGCGGTGGTTCTGACAGCGCCAAAAATTGGAAAAAAACAATTGTTTTTGCATGAAATCAATTTGAAAACACGATTAAGAGGCATCGCGAGAATGAAACGGGGACAACTCATATCGAGTTATACTTATTATAAAACCCAGGTTGTTTGTGTGTGTTTGTTTGTGTGTGTGTTCGTTTATATATGGGATTGATTTCCTACATTTTCAACCGATTTCAACAAAATAAGTTTTTTTTTGGCAGGTAGTGTTTCTTATTGTTTTACACACTTTATTCTTTATTTTTACATTCAGAATGCTTTAAAAATTCCATTTACAAGACAATTGTTTATAATAAAATTCTATTCAATCGGTAGACTCATAACGATTGAAAACAATGTTTTTGTTTGAGTTTGGGTTTGACCAATTCGTAAAAAAAAACAAAAAAAAACTAATTAAGACATGCGTGTCCGTCAACCTTAAACAATAATCTTTGTCAATTTTATTTTTCAGTCTTTATGATGGTCAATACTTGATCTATCTCTTACTGTTACATCCCCGGGCAACGCCGGGCGCTACTGCTAGTCACTTTATAAAACAAACTTCATTGCAAGTAAAATTGAAAATTCTATAGCTATTGTATATCTCTGAAAAGTATATGTAAGTGTTATTTCAACTAATGTTCTGCTTCTCCTTCAGAAAATAACCCTTTTCATATTTCATTTAAATGTGTGGTTGTTCTTTTTGTTTCAAGTGTTTGAATTCCCGGCACTTAGCAAGAAAAACTTGGGTAGACCTTTTCCCCAACAAGACATAGTTTTAATTAGTCATCATTAAGGCAAATGAGATACAAAACTTCAAATAGCCAACTTTAATTAAACCTCATATCCTGTAAATTTAAAGCTGATATAAAACGTTTATATGTTTAATGGATTAAACAGTTCATACTGGGTGCTATAATTTCGACTCGATAACAGTGTTGTTCTGCAGAGTAACTTATCAAAGCTAATAGCTCGTTCGGAAGAAAAATGTTGAATTATATCTAATTAAAGATACACTCTAACATGCATAATAGATGCCCCATTGCTTCAGGCTATGTTATTTCAGTGAGGGCAATCTTTGGCATTTGAGCAGTTTCAAGAAAATCGATGTCATCCATTTAACTCGAGGAACACTTATCTTCTAATAAAAATGGCATCATCCCTCCACTTGATGCGCATAGCGTGCTCAAAACGGTCATGTCGACGCATTATCATGCCATCCTTGCTTACTCTGTCCGTGCATCGGTGACCTTTTCATTGCATTTGTTATGAATATTTGAACATGAAAGTCATTCAGTTACATGAGTAGAGGACAGACATTCAGAATCCTGAGGTTCCATTTGGACAGCGGACTGCAAAAATCTCCGTACCGCACACAATGATATTTCTTATTGCAAAAATATCCTTACCATGGCGTGATATTTAGTCATGAAAAGAATGAAGTTTTCTATTGTAAACAGAAAAGTTATCTCCCCTAGATATTTAATGGTAGTAATCTGACGAAACAAACAAATTATTTTTTAAAATGCTAAATAAAAAAATAAAAAAGTCGTTAAGTCGATTAATATTAAAAATGGATCATTAACCTCTTCCCCGCCATTTATTTTGGGAAAAACGTTTCATTTTCAGACGCATTTTTTTATTTAGTTTTTATATAGTAACTAAGAAACTGAAGCACTTTGAAGTACCCGAGCGCTGGATGACAGCTCTACAAGACGTATGAGTTGATAATTGGACTCGTTTCAAGCTCAGAAGAGCATAAAAAGAATCAACATCGACATATAATCACGTCTGTAGCTGAACGTTATTTTTGGGACGTGTTTATTCGTCGGTGTCTGAAAAAGACACTTTCTACACCGGGGGAAATGGGCTAGAAAAGATTACAGCCTGATCATTTGCTATAACATAAGTTTTGCCCAATATGAGTATTGTAAGAAGCTGACTATAATAAATAAAAATAAAAATGACCAGAGTACAATAGACGTGTTTTATCGCGAGCCTATAACATTTTTTAATTGTATTTTTTTTTTTAACACTTGGAAAATTAGTAATAGGGGAAGTAGATATTTATTTTTTTAACCTGTAAAAATTGAGTAAATAATTTTCATTTTTCTTTTTTTTAACACTTGGAAAATTAGCAATAGGTGAAATTGATATTTATTTTTTTAGCCTGTAAAAAGTGAGTAAATACTTCTCATTTTCTTTTTGTTTTTTTCAAATATAAGTTTCTCTGGTATCTAATTTCTTTACGTTTTTGTTTTGTTGTTTTTAAGCATTTCACAACAAGCAAGGCAATAAAACTACTAAGATGTAAAGAAGTTACTGAATGGGAAAGAATATGAGAAAAAGTTAAACATTATTAAGGAGAGAGAAGACAATAAAAGAACAAGAATTAAGAAAACAGAAGTATAACGATTGACATTGCATTTAAATTTTTGACAATCAAAGTTGGCTAGAAAGAGGAAGCGGAAAGTGCGAGAAAATAAACTGTTACCATAGAACTTCCGGTTAAATCTAGCCATTTGATCTGAAAAAGGATGAGACTTTGCTGCCAATTTAGTACTGCACATAAATTCGTAAATTCAAGGTACCAAAGAAGAAAGTTCATCAGAACAATTACCACGATTTAAAGAAATAGCAAAAAGAAAGAACGTTGTGCCTAATTGTTTTTTTGAGAGAGAGAGAGAGAGAGCGCAATTAACCACCCCACGAATATATATATATATATATATATTATTATTATTATTATTTTAAAAATATGATTCCTTCGCTACATAAGAGTTCTCATGTTTCAAAAACGAGAGCCGAAACCGTCAATATAATTATTAAAATTAAATTGAATTAAAGTAACAAGCCATGTTTCATCCTCAAGCGAAAATTTAGGAATAACCAATTTTGGAATTTACGTATCGTTATAAGAGTTCGTTACTATGGAAACGGCTGGGGCGACCATTTTTGATAAGGGGCCTAAGAGTTAATTTTATCCACATATCAGTCACCTTCAGGGAGAGGTCAAGCTGAGGTATTTGGGGTGTCTATTTCAAAGCGAATGATGGCATTTGTACGCGCATCGTCTGTTCATTCCCAGAGAAAGATAGATTTTGGCACCATAGTATGTCGTTAAGTGTCTGGATAATTTTGTTTTATTTTATTTTATTTAACAACATGCTTATAACGATACGTAAATTCCAAAATTGGTTATTCCTAAATTTTCGCTTGAGGATGAAACAGGGCTTGTTACTTTAATTCAATTTAACTTTAATAATTATATTTCGGTTTTTAGCTCTCGTTTTTGAAACATGAGAACTCTTATGTAGCGAAGGAATCATATTTTTTTAAAAAATAATTATAATCTAAGCTGTACTTCTGTATGGAGCACTGTTTTTTTAAAAATAAAAACAAAAATACTAAAGAACCCTGGATTATTTACCTAACGTGTTTCTTCCTATTTTTCATACATACACACACACACACACACACACACACACACATATATATATATATATATATATATATATATATATATATATATCACAAGAATTTTTAATCTTTTTTTTTTATTTTTGTTTTGGTGGGGGTTTGTTTTAAAAAAAAAGTTAGACAAAATACTGAATTTTTTAGAAACGTCTTACATCTGCCTTATTTATAACATTTTCTCAACCTTGGCAATATCACCTGTTGACTGGGCGATAAGCAACTGAACAGAAAATGGTGATAGATTAAAAATTCTGGTTAGCGATATAGGATTTTGAGTATTAAAAATCTATTTTAATATATGCTACCGGAAAAAAATATTCAAGGGAGATATGCAAAATAACAGGAGGCTAAATGGAAATAACTTGGTCACATTTTTCCTAGATAAAATATCTCAGCAAACAACGAACATTTTGGTATTTTCTATAGTTTTAAGGTCAACATTCAGCGAGTTATTCAGGCGAAATAATTTTTGTATGGATGTAAGTCAGATAAGGAAAAACTAAGAATAACAAATTTTTTATTCGTTTTTAGTTGCGTATATTCTTTTTAATTTTAGAATTATGAACAGAAATCGTTGAATTTTTTGTCAACACTTACAATGCTAACTGTAAACATAAAGCTAACATTGACCATTATAGTTTTTTTTTTACTTTAATAAGGTGGTGGTGGTAGTAGCAGCAGCACCATTTTCATTTGTTACCTCCCTTTGCTATTTTTTTTTTACTACATCACAATGTCAGTTTATAAACCAGTAACAAACATTTACCAAACAATTTTCATATGCTTTTGTGTATTTTTTAATCGTTTCACCCCCCCCCCAAGCAAGTCGGGAAGCGACTAGCACTCAAGGGGTTACAGAGAGTTGGAGCGAGAGCAAAGAGGTGTGATAGAGAAAAGGATGAAGAGAAGGATAGGGGATAGATCAAGGCATCTGGAGACGTCGATTGACAATACATTTGAATAGTTGGAGATTATAGCTATCAGGAAAACAGGAAAAGGGGAGGGAGTTCCACAGGCGAGAAGTGCGAGATATGAAGCTATTGGAGTAGAAGAGACGGCTACATTTAACAGTTTCGACAGTGAAAGGGTGAGAGTTAGATGCCAGCCTAGTTGAACACTTAAATTCATGAAGACTGGGAACCAGCGAAAGCAGCTCATCGGAGCAGTTACCATGAAAGTATTTTTAAACAAAAAAAAGACAGAGAGAGGCGGTAGGCGACGACACAAAAAAAGGTTGTGAACCCCTACTTTATAACAACGATCATGTAAACCAAGATTGAAATTGGGGTGAGAGTGATGTTCGTGTATGGGTTAATCTGAATTTAGTTGTCTGTTTCATGAAACACATGTATTGTTTGCTTGCATCAAAAGAATACTTCATTTAGAGGTAGACTTATTATGCATTATACGACAAAGTAGTCAAAAATATATTTACTGATTTTTTTTTAATTTATTAAAATTCATTAAAAAATGATTGAAATGTAATATTTAACAAAAATTATTACTTCAAAAAGCTTCTTTTATATGCATTTACATATTTACTGCTGTCGTCATTCATGACGTTTCGGCCGTTGTACGCTCCACCCTTCTTCAGGAGATTTTGAACTGAACTCTTTATTCCGTCCGCCAGGGTAGATTGTTCTAGTTCCATGCCTCTTCCAGATGTCTCAGTTATCTCAACTCCAAGTTTTTGTTCACCACTGCTGTAGCCAGGTATTGAACTCGCATCTCTTTAGGTCAAGTCAATGGCTCCAACCAACGCTTTTATCCACCGAGCCATGTGTCCCTAAGGGACTTATAAACTTTGGGCTTCCTTTTATATTTAGGATAAATTGCATAACATGGAATTTATGTTCATTTAAATAAGCTTTTTGAGATAATGACCTTATTTAAATTGTTTGAATTTAAATTTTAAACAAATTCTATTCAGAAATTAAAGAAATTACATTGACTTAAAATATTCTTCATCATTATTTAAATGCCGTTTCAGAACGTTAGCGGTCATGGCTTTCCACAACTTCCTTCCCTGGCTTTCTATAAACAGTATTTGACACTTTGCCATCCCTCCTTGTCCTGGTCTGCCATCCAGTCATACTAACTGCCTCAGTTGCTTGATACTTCATTCCACTTCTTTTCCTCTAGTATATCCTGTGAGTATTAAGTTTTCCAATTATATTTTTTCTCATTATAAATACCAGACATTTTAACTGTTTCTTTCAAATTTAAGTGATAGTGCTTTTTTTCTAGTTGCCATTTTTTTTAGAACTTCCTTGTTGCTCAACAGTTCTGGGAATTATATTCTCAGCATCCGTGTGTCAAACAACATTTCTCTCAGCCAAAACTATCCCACTGCCGATTTGAAAGAAGAACAAGCAGACTACCTTACCGAAGGGAAAGGGACAACTTGTTTACTATACGAATATCAAGGGCAAACTAAACATATATCTACTTTTTTTTTCACTTTGGTGTAAACCAAACCCACAGGAACATTTTTGACATTCATACAAACCAAACCAACGTCTTTTTGTTCGCCCTGAGGCAAGTCGAATCGACGTTCGCCCTGAGGCAAGTCGAATCGACGTTCGCCCTGAGGCAAGTCGAATCGACGTTCGCCCTGAGGCAAGTCGAATCGACGTTCGCCCTGAGGCAAGTCGAATCGACGTTCGCCCTGAGGCAAGTCGAATCGACGTTCGCCCTGAGGCAAGTCGAATCGACGTTCGCCCTGAGGCAAGTCGAATCGACGTTCGCCCTGAGATAAGTCGAATCGACGTTCGCCCTGAGGCAAGTCGAATCGACGTTCGCCCTGAGGCAAGTCGAATCGACGTTCGCCCTGATGCAAACCAGTCCCATGTATACCTTTTGTAATTTCGGTACAAACCAGACCAACATATACCTCTTGGATTCTCATGTAAAGCAAATTGATGTTTACTTGCCTATTTTTATTCAAACGAGAAATTTTGGCATTGAATTCCTTGAAATAGATTATATGCCGTAAAAGAAACTAAAAGTCGTTGTATTCTTTAATGTTACTGTCATTTACTTTTTCTAATTAACAAGCTTAAATTCGTCCCGTTAATGATATGTAATTAAATTGAAAATTACACCCATTGAAATAGAAAAATAAATGAGTAATTAAAATAAAGTTACCTTGGGTCACCCGTCTCGTATATTTACTCTGTGAATCTTTACTTATTCTGAAATATCTCCATTTTTTGTTAATACATCTACATAAATATTTTACCTTATATGATAGGCATCATAAATCTAAATATATTTGGGTGAAGTTGCTGTTCAATTTACAAAGATATTGTAGGACATTAAGGAATAGAACTACTATGTAAGAGAAAGGACAAAAGGACAAAGTTGTGGTAAAGAAACCACACAAAAATATCCACTTCCTAGAGCTTAAAGATACATCTTTTAAGTGTCTCGAAATTGTTTACGAAACTCAATCCAAAACTATGGCTGAATATATCCTCTTGGACATTTAAACCAAAATACATCGAATGAACTCAAGTGTTTTATAGGAGGAGGAAAACAAATGCCTTTTGAAATATGTCATAGAGCAACAAACACAAAGATTTCTATATGAAAACCGCTATTATGTTAGAGGAGATAAAATTATAAAAGTCAGTTTCCTTCTTACACGTCACAGGTTTACGATAAAATGTCAACATTTCTGACCGACCGGTTGTACGTTTATTATTTTTTCTCTGCCGTGGATTGAAATAAATTTAGACAGGAAATCTAGACAACAATGTTACGAAGGATAAAAGCGTTAGTTAGTGGACGTGTTGACCTAATAATTGTGAGTTCAATCCCTGGAGTGGATAGTACGAAAATACTCACGGAGTTGAAATAACTCTAGTAATAACTGAACTACATTACAATCTTAAATTCTTTATGCCAAGGTTCAATCATTATCTACCCAACATTTTCGCCTCTTTACAACCTTAATAACCCTTAATCTTGAGTGGCTCTCGGTAATTGCACTGGGTAAGTAGTAATATAAAAACCACTCTACAGGGTGGTATAATGGATAATGGCTCGGTAGTATTAACCAGAGAGCTAAGGTTCAATTTCCGTTGGATTCGTTATATTCACTTGGGCGCGAAAACACACGAGTAAAGTACGAATCTACTTCTTCTTCCCCAGCTATGGGTTAATTAGTAAGATTTTTATCACTATATCATTATCTCCAAAAATAAATTAAAGTCTAATTTTTTTTTTTTTTTTTTTTTTTTGCTTTAAATAACTCGCAATGCCTTGACAAGTCATAGCGAATCCATCAATATAAAAAAAAGACAAAGTTTACTTTAGTCTGGGCCAACACCACAAATGTGAAGCTTTCGCTGAGAACTGAACATACGACAATTGTAATAGTCCACGAAAGTGGCTTAACCTTACCCCAGGGCCAGAGTGAAGCACCCTCTTCAGGGAACCGTGTCTCTTCAGAATGTTAACAATAATAGTTCTCTGTCATAATGTTTTCTCTAATTTAGTTTTGTCATTTTGATATCTCTCCTAAACCCTTTCTGACATCCATTTACGCAAGCTCTCTAGATAGGTTATGTGCTGTTTTCCTCTGTCCCTCTTGCCTTCAATCTGTCCTCTGAGTGTCAAATTTTCCAAGCACTCATTCTTCATGTGCCGTAGAAATTTCAGCTCTCTTTCTAATGTTAATTATGTGTCCTTTTTGTTTCCATTTTCTCTAAACTTCGTCGTTGCTCACATGTTCAGTCCATTGTATCCTCAGCATCCTTCTGTAGAACCACATTTCTGTTGCTTTCTGTCACTTCTACGAAGAAAATATCCAACATTCACTGCCTTCTAAGTGGACTGAAATTACGTGACAGTTCAGTACTCATTGTTTATAACGAAATTTTCCTGTTTCTTAATACGTCGCTTAGGTTTGGGAAGGCACCTTTCGCTATCGCAATGAGCCCTCGGATTTCGGTGTCACACTTTCTGTCCACTGTGGAAAGACTTCTCAGATATTTAAGTTGTCGTACTTGATTTTGCTGTCTCCAATTTGTAATTTGCATGTTAGGCTGTTCGTTTTGCTGACAAAACAAAAATTGTGAGTTCAATCTCTGGGCCGAGTAATATGAATATAGTCAGATTCTATGAAAATAGGACGAGGAATAACTGAACAGTACAAACAGAACTCTTAAACAATGATGCGATAACAACTGACATTGATAGTGGGATAAGAACAACCTACTACGGTAGATTGAATAAAGTGTTAATTTCTAAATTCTCTGAATGTTACCTAGCACGACAGACACGTGGCGATGGCGGGAGAGCTGAACGGTAAAAACGTGATGGTCATAGATAACATAAAGAACAGAATTAAACTTTTGGACCAAATAAAAATCAGAATACAAGACATGTAACTGCATGGCGTTTTATAAATTGAACCAAGCAAGAAAAAAATGCCTTATTTAATGGAAAAAGACGAAAAAAAAACATACAGGCATTTCAGTAGCGAGGTGAAAATGTTTCTATTCGTGAGTCATTAAGTGTTTTAATTATTCATAGGCCCTGATTGAGACCGAATGTCAACTATCACCATTTCAGAAGATTAAAATTTTAAATTATTAATTCACTACCTGAAAATATGTGCCACTTAGTTCAGAACAAATAAATTTCAAACAGATTTAAGAATTAACATTGCAATTCTAGATGTCTAACAGGAAAACCAAACAAGAATTGCAAGTCGAATTCGAGCCGCGTAACAGGAAAACCGAACGTGCAAAACTCAACGAGGCAACTAATCCACTTCCTGACCACCCAATACTGAAAACGTATCATCCAATCACAGATTTCACCCGATTCATCCGCCAATATTGGCACCATTGGAATTACATCTTTCTCGTACTTTAAAACTTAGAATAATGTTATTGCTTCAGTGTATATTTTGAGATATCATTTCTATATATATATATATATATATATATATATATATATATATATATATGACTCCACAGACAGGCTATTTCACAGCTCATCAGTGTGGCTAGACATCTGATTGTCTAGAAGCCAGGTTTGAAAACCGGCTGATTTGGTATCAGTCTAAGGTTCTACAACTAAGCTATTGGCGCACAATAGGTGAATTTAAACGTATTTATTTTTACATAAACACGCCAGTGACTGGAGAACTCGATTCGTCTTAACGAAGAGTCTTGCAGCAGTAATAGTCACTGTTTACAAATTACTTTTCTCCCTGAAAAGCTCAACCGAAATAATCTTTTTCAAGAGTATGTATATATTGTCATCCACAGGCAGTTTCGCAGCTCATCAGTGTGACACACACACACACACACACACACACACACATATATATAATGTGTGTGTGTTGGGGTTGTGACTTCCTGTAAAATAATTGATTTCTTGAATCATAAATCAGTGAACTTATATATATATATATATATATATATATATATATATATATATATAATGATATTTTATTAAAAATATTTTAAATTGCGACACGGAAATCTCTGTTTCGAGATTTAAAGTTTTTATCTTGTCATCAGGCAATGTTCGGTAATTTTGTTGAAAATGATTTACATTTGAAAATAGAAAACAATTTTTGCTTATTAAAGAGTTAATATGGAGGGGAAATCCAGATTTTTAGATCTTATGGGCGTGTCTCTTTTAACTAATCAGAAGGAAGGTCAGTGCTAAATTTGAAAAGTTAAAAATATAGGTTAGATGTTGGGGGATGTGTGGTATTCATACATGTCTCGGGGAACTGTCATATTAACGGTTCGACACCTTACTTCCAGCAAAAAAATATGCATTTAAGTTACGAAGAAATTTTTTAGATATGTATATCCCTGACAATGGTTTAATGTTTGCTTTTTAAAATATATATATATAATCATTTCATTTAAATATATATATATATAATCATTTCATCCCTGGCAAAGCGATAATATCATGGCATTAATATTTTTCGTCATTCAGCAATTATCTATCTTGAGTGGCTCTCGGGCGAACATTAGTAAATAAACAATTCAAATGGAACACTTCAGAAGCATGAATTTGAACTTGATTCGCGCTTTCCATTTCCCATTTTATTAACCGCTAGGCCAGATCTTCACCTTCGACATTTATATAAAACAAAACATCAAGCGTTGGCCAAATGTTTGTATTGGTCTGAGTTTGATTCACCCCGCAACGTGGTATCTTTCATACTATTTTAAATGATTTTTTCTAATATTCACTGGCTTATTTCTTTACTGAAAAAGCTTCCGCTGTTGAATGGATGTTAATAAAAGATCTAAGTTTATAGTCGGCGCACGTATAGTAACGGCCGCTAAAGCTGAGAGACACAAACTACTCCACCTAAACTATCGTAAATCAATCAAATGAATTGTAATGAAGAAGGCGGTTTGAAAGCTTACACCTATTTCACTTTCTTCTGATCATACCTGAGTCAATTTCTACGGATCTAGCGGTCTCAGGTGCACTGGGAAATAAATTAAAATGTCATAAATCAACATAGGTAGCGTTAATCAGAATTAGTTGCAAAACACAAGTGCCTGATATGAATAAGGCGTTTAAATACTGAAGGGCGTCCTGGGTAAGACGATAAACTACGTCCAAAACAAAGCTTTTAATCAGGGGGTTAAGGATCGTGGAACGACCTCCTAATTGCTGGTGTTCCCAGGTTCACCATGATCCGGAGTGGTAGCACCTGTTAGGGTCCCAACTATGGGCAAATAGTTAACCCATAAACTGGGGTGAAAACACTATGAAAGTGTAAAAATAGGTTTTAATACCAGCAATGTTTTGAGAAAATAAATATTACCAGCAATACATTTTTGAAGAAAAAAATGTTACCAGCAATACATTTCTGTAAATAATTATTGC
Source organism: Acanthosepion pharaonis (assembly GCA_903632075.3). Classification (NCBI taxonomy): domain Eukaryota; kingdom Metazoa; phylum Mollusca; class Cephalopoda; order Sepiida; family Sepiidae; genus Acanthosepion; species Acanthosepion pharaonis. The sequence continues at coordinate 51,631 of CAHIKZ030002347.1, forward strand.
CAGCAATACATTATTGAAGAAAAGCGTATTACCAGCAATACATTTTTGGGAAAATATTACCAGCAATAAAAATCTTGTCGTTATTAAAAAATCAATTGAGGTTGATGTGCCGTAAAACAAAATAAACCAAACCAATCTAAACCAAAGAATACATATTCTATTCATAGGAATCTATCCTAAAAATGTTGCCGTTATTAAATAACCAATTGAGGTTGATATGCCGTAAAATAAACTAAACCAATCAATACATATTCTATTCATACGAATCTATCCTAAAAATCTTGTTATTAAATAACCAATTGAGGTTGATATGCCGTAAAACAAAATAAACTAAATACTGTAGGAGCGAATATCGGTGACAGGCATGCTGATACGGGCTCAGATGTCTAAACATGGTTATTCAAAGTAGAAACTTTTGTTAGAACCTATGCTCAAGTAGGGCAGGTTGATTTTTTTCTTTCACGTTTTCATGAAGTCAACGTTGCACTCAATGTGAGAGGAGTTTGATATAAGTACTGACATCAAAAAATAGATTCATAGCTTTTGCCAATTTTTGAGCATTTAGGTTTAAATTTCGTCTGAAACAAATGCACAGAAAAGCTTCAGCAGATTTTTGGCTTAAAGATTTCAAAATTTTACTATTTCAAGAATAAAACTGTTATGCTGAAACGCGCCTATTCTATAGTTAATAGACACTCCCACCTAATATAACTGGGAGTAGTAAGAGAAACGAAGGTCAGTCGAAGTCGATGTCGGACGACCGGCTGAACGGTTGAACTCTCTGCCTTCGGGCGGGGAGGAACCCGAACGAGGCTACGCCGAGGGGCGGAGTTTCGTTCGGGGAGGTAAACCGACCCTGAACCCGTTTATACGGGTTCAAAGGGTATATTTTTGGCCGAGCCCACGAGCTCGGAGATCCCACGTTAAACCAGCCTTGTGCCACATGATACCCTCGACATTCCAACCAACTGAAGAAGGCCGGAGAGTACAACGGCCGAAACGTTGTAATAAATATAGCGACAAAGATGAGGACAATAGCCCGAATAATGTAAATAACGTACATAATTTCTTTTTTTCTTTTCTTTTTTTTATTTATTTATTTTTTATTTTATTTTTTGCTTGATGTCAAGCAAAGCGTATTTTGTCCTGGAGTCAGGGTTAAGTGTTCGATGCTATGATTTCGAATATCGGGGTTCATACAACACTAACCCTCCCTGCTTGGATGATTAGATTAACCCGTAAGTTATCCGTCGGTCTCAAAAGACCATGGATCTGCGCCCGAAGAGTTATGCCCTCTCCAGGGCACAAACCTGGGTAGGGGTCTTATGAGAGATCGGTAGTTACAGCACGTTTCCCCTCTCCACGGTACCGATGTTGTCCGCGGGAAAGTCAGTGTCTAATAGAGCTAGACTCCAGCGCCGTTTTCAAGAGTTGCCAGAACGAAATTGAACATGACACCGTACAGTATTATGGACACAGGCTTCGGGTTTGAACTGAGTTTTCTTTCTCCAAGTCTGGTTGCCAACTATGGCTACAGAGCCCAAATTGTTTTAATATTTATCTATAGTTGAAGGTTTTGAATTCAGAGTAACACAATCTTGCTATTACACAAGATGTCTTTTTTTTTTCTTTGCTTTCTCTTGGCGCGAAGGGTAAATGTTCGAGTGCTGGTAAAAACCATTATTTTAAATATTGGTGATCATAGAACATTAGCTCCCTTTGTTTTGAAGATTGAAGTAAGAGCATTTCATTTTTGTATTTTTCATTTTTGTACTTTATTTCAGGTAAGGCTTCGTTTATATCTTATGTTATCTCCAATAAATCGTTGAGAATGTCAATCACATATGATTTACAAGGAATTATTTTAAATCACTTCGAAATTCTTTAACAGCTTAGGAAAAATAGAAAGGGAAAAGTATCTCTCCCTAATCGGCCATTTTAAGAAATAAATTATATTCTGTTTTCTGTAAGATAAGACTGGATAACGAATGTATAGACTTGACATTATGATAAACACAGTTGGCCATAAACATAAATTAAGTAGTTTTCATCTGTGTTCAGCCTCTTATCAGAGACAACCAGTTATGGTCGAGATGGTAATGGAGGAAAATGACCCTCTCCATAAAGGAAGCTTTCATCATTCGTTGACGGAACAATTAGCGTTAATCTCGGTAGAAATTTCTAATTTTTCCTTTAAACATTTTTCAGGAAATTCAGCTTCTCATATTTATTGTTATCGCTCTTTTTTGTGTTGACAGGAAGAAAGCCGTGGTCACTGGAGAAATATTGGAGTTGTGTGACACACGCAATGAAAAGAAGAGTATTAGACCCAGCACGAGAAAATGAGAGTACAAAGAAGTTAAGATAATGAAGAATGAAAATCAAATGGAAATCATGGCAAGGAAGCATTCTGTAAAATCTCACCGAACATAAAGAGTCTAGAATTAATGCCACCCAAGACAAAAACAGTTCTTTACAGAATTCAACAATATCATACAGAGATATACAAACATCCTGCTAGAGAAAACTCTGATGTCCTCGTAGTCACAGAATCCTTAAAGTATGATGACTTTTCTATACTCAGGGAAGAAGTGGAAGCAGGAAAAGAATTGGAGGAATGTAAGGCAGTTGGAATTGACAATATCCCAGCTGAACTCATCATACATGACGGCGTGTTAAGGAATTATAACTCTCTTACACTTACTTTTATGAATATTTTTGTATATGTAAGGCATTGATCTGAAGAAAACAATGGTTGAATATGGCTATTTGTTTAGTGCATGGCATCCATATGCGAGTCGAGATCTGACTATTTAAAAGCTTGACACGAATTTTCACGTTAATATTTTTATTATGTAGCCTCTTACAAAAGGACCTTGAGCGCAACCTATCCTTTATCTAATATCATTATTTCCTATAATAAATTTCTGATAAAAAAAACCCAAAAACAACGAGATATTTGAAGTAGTTACAATATATTAATGCAAATTATCCTTTTATGGCGGAATCAAGCCATGTCTCATCACTATTATGGATTCGATAGCTGCTTGGCTTTCTGTCTAATGTATCTGAAAAAGTGTCCGTTTTTATGTTGAAGTTTGTTTAAATGAGTGTGTGTCCATACCAACCGAAACGTCACCTGAATTTTTAAAATTTCAATTTAATACTGTTGACGTATTCGTAATAGTTGAAATAACACCTCGCGCGCCAAAACGAATATTTGTAATCTCACCCAAATAACGAAATTTTTCTCTGCATTTTTCTTCTTTATGTGCCGTGTCGCCTCAGAAGGTAGGCGATAATGGCACTCCACACTTTCCTCTCCGTTGTAGCTCTTAATAATTTTTTGTCTTTCTGTTAATTCTCCAAATCTCTGTTCCACCATCCATTTACTGAAACTCACTAAGTAAGTTAAGTATTGTTTTCCTCTGTCCCTCTTGACTTCAGTTCTGTCCTGTAGGTATTAGATTCTCCAAGCCTTCTTTTGTTATTATATGCCTCAGAAACTTCGACTGTCTCCCCCACAATTTCTTACTCTTTGTAGCGCTTAGTAAATGTTGTCTTTTTGCTGTCTCTTAAATCCTGTTCTGCCAATCATTTACAAAAGCTCGTTAGGGATGTTATACGAGGTCTTCCTCTGTTCTGATTGACTTCAAAATCTCCTGTGAGTGTTGAATTTTCCAAGCTCTGTTTCCTAGATATTTCAACGGTCACTTTCTGATGTTAAGTATAAGTTTCCTTTTTGTTTTCATTTTCTCGTCGTTGCTCACATGTTCGAGCCATGGTATCCTCAGCATCTTTCTGTAGAACCACATTTCGGTTGCTTCAAGTTTCTTCTTCTTTGTGTATATTGTCCAGCATTAGCTGCTATACAGAAGGACAGATATCACGTAACAGTTCAGTACACGTTTTTCTGTTTCTAACCATGTTTTTCTCTCTCTTAATACTCTGCTTAGCTTTTGTAATGCATCTTTGGCCATCCCAGTAAGTCTTTAGATCCAAGTGTCTATAAGGAGATTGTCCAGCATTAGCTGCTATACAGAAGGACAGATATCACGTAACAGTTCAGTACTCTTTTCTCTGTTTCTAACCATGTTTTCCTGTCTCTTAATACTCTGCTTAGCTTTTGTAATGCATCTTTGGCTAACGCAATGCATCTTCAGATTTCAATGTCGTACTTTCCATCTTGTGTTAGAATATTTCAGATAGTAAAATTTTTGTACGTGTTTGATTTTGGTGTTTACGATTAGTTCTTATAACTTGTAATCTTTTTCTCGTCTTGTAAAACAGTTTCATTCGTGAAATTTGAATGTGCTGCAGTGGGGTAAGCCTTACTATTAGATTCAATTTAATCATTCCCGCTAAATATTCGACTAATATATATATATATATATATATATATATATATATATATATATATATATATATATATATATGCTCCTGAAAAATTTATTTCGGTTGAGCTCTCTGGGGAAGGAAATGTGAGTTTGTAAACAGTGACTATTATGGCTGATAATGCAAGACTCTTCAGTAAAGCGAATCGAGTCCTCTCGGTCACTTTGTGTTTATGAAAAATAAATACGCTTAAAATTCATATTCTTCCCTGCTGCACGCCAACGACTTAGGGGTAAAATCGCCGACTGACGCCAATGGAATACAGCGAAATAGTCTGGATATGGATGACATATATAGTGTATTGGAACAGCAGATCATTATTCAAACATATATTGTTACATGGGCATGTGGCCGAGTGGTTAGAAAGTTCGCATTATAACCGTAAGAACCGGGTTCGAATCTTACCTTTTTTCAGGAAGGTAACTTCATGATGTCGGACTGGAGGGGTCGAACCTACCTTTGCCTGAAATCCATACCCAAACCTCGTGAGTGAAATGGGGTAGACGTGTTCTAGTACGAAGTCACAAGTCATCGTGGCCGAGGGCTTGAGCTTCCTGGACCCTGTTCAAATTGTTGATTAGGCCAAATAAAACGCTCTTTCCCAGAAATTGTAATTAAGGTCTGCTCAGCATAGTTGCAGTATAAACCATAGTATGATAAACATAAAGTGTCAGCAATGGTAGTAGACGGGTATACTCGAAAATGAGTGGCCAATTAAAGATATCAGACACAAACATGATATCATGGTGAATATCTTTGTTGAAATGTCCATATAACCACTCTGATGATGGCCCATGTGAAATAACAGCATAATAGAAAATATCCAAATATCCCGAAGTTAAAGCAACTATACAAAGCTTAAAACGGCTCATAATCAAAAATAGATATTCGTTGTCTGTTATATTTAACAATGCGTTGTCTGTTATAGTTAATAATATATTATATATATATATATATATATATATATATATATATATATATATATTGTGTGTTTGTGAGATGGAGATATATAATATAAGGTAAGTTTATGCACTTAGTCTCTGTCACTAGTTTGTTGAATCCACCCTTTAGTATATGTGATAATAAATTTAGTATAAAGAATTTACCATCAAGTCTCCTGAAGAGTGGATATAATTCAGACACACTCATACAAACAAATTTATTTTCATCCATCATTCCTGATCAATCTATTGATATCGATCACTATAATTTACAAAGACTTCTCACTTTTAAAAACTGTATTTTTCACAGTCACTCTAGTCGACCAATTTTGGTGAATAATATCTGCGTTGCTATATATATATATATATATATATATGTGTGTGTGTAATTGAGGTCAATACTGAGTAGTGACAGTATGTTTAACGCTTGCCCGCAATCTTCAGGCCATGTGTGTTGTGTGGTGGCTCGACTATATATGCTAGTAAATGGGACATCATATGTATCAAAGTTAGGTAATTCCAGTTTTTTGTATTATCTTAGTAGTTATTTTGTAGACGTCAACGGTTATATTTCAAATTATTCTATAGGATATTGAGTAGAAATGAATGTGATTCAGAATTTGGTTATTCGTCGTGCTGTTAACTCTAAAATCTCACCAGCACGTTACGAACCTTCATAGGAGAAACCACTGTTTTATCTGGCGTGTGTTTATCTTCGGGAGATCACATTTTCTTTATTAAGTTTTCTCAGGTGCACATACCATTAAATATTATTCAGAACTGTTAAAAAAAAGAAAACAGGGAGTCTATTTCAAACACGGGTATCTACTAAAAAAACATTTCAAGTATATATCTATATATGATTTTATATATATTTATTGAAAATTCTTTTGGCAACACGCTGATGCGTCTTGAAATACTCCCAGTATTTCATTTTGTTGAAGTTATCGCTAACATTTTGTGTCGGGATTTTCGTTTCATTCAATTTCGCAAACTAATAGATGAAAATTAAATTCGCAGTTCTTACGCACCCAACTTAAACCAACTCTACTTTGTAATCCCCCCATCTAACCCTACCTGTTTGCACTTTCCCTAAAATTTGGTTTCGGTTGATCAATGTATGGCTATTTTAGAGGGTGTAACGGACAGACTAACAGAAATCACAGAATTTATATATAGTTAGATGGTTAATTGGGCTGGTTGAGTTTTTTTCTCAACAGTAGTATTTATTATTTTTTCGAGGTGAAGTGACAAGTTATCTCAGCCCTTTCTTCTGTTTTCATACTTATTTTATATACTCTTGAGTGGATGTTTTGATACACATAAAAATAGCCTTGTTTCAGTTACCCATTCAGTTTCTTGCTTAACGATTTTTCCAAATAGGCCCTTTTTTGGATGCTCCCAAGATCTATAATTCTTTTCAGGGTTTTCGAAAGGAATCTATCAGGTTACCGACAGTCCAAAATAATTCGATTCCTTTTGCATATTAAACCATTCACAAAAGGAATAAAACTCTCGATACGGTGTCGGACTCTACTGAGTATTTTGGGGTTTCTCATTTTTCTTTGTGGGTTGGGGTCGTGTCGCGAAAGTTTCAAGTGCCCCTGCGATGTTCAGATTCTACAATTTGTTTATTGTTAAACATGATCTAGTTTGTTTTACTGGGATGTCTGCTCTCACATTGAAATCAATTATGCTATGATAGAATGTTCCCAGTTTGCATTTCCCCTGCTATAGGCATTAGTGATATACTAACACTTTAACACAACTGGCGGAAGAGAATTACTGAAAAACAGCCATGTCAAACATGCATTACTCTCAAAGAGATATTCTAACGCTGACACAGAAGAAATTATATACAAATATATGGTAGGAAACCTTTGTAAATTTAACACCTTTCGCTTTTATTAAAGCTTCGAAAAAGGAATGACATACGGAAAAAAATTTCTGGTATTATTATTTTTGTACTGTTTTATTTATCATACTGTAGGATTCTGATTCATACATATATATATATATATATATATATATATATATATATATAATATATATATATATATATATATATTTTTTTTTCAAGTTTTTATATATATATATATATATATATATATATATATAAACATCACTTGATAATTAGTAAGGATATTTCCAAGAATGATTTAAATCAAAGAGAGCTCAATGTAAGAACAGAGCAAATATAATAATAAATACAGAATCATAAAATCCATTCAGGTGATAATTTATTTCGTCAACTCGGACGTCCATCTCTTCCGACCAAATTTTATTTTGGTATGTCTGTGTCCAAGAAATAAATTAACACCTGAATGGATTTTTCTGGGTTCATTATTATATTTATTATATATATATATATATATATATATATATATATATATATATATATATATATATATATATAGGGTAAAATATATATATATATATATATATATAATATACACATATATATATATATATATATATATATATATATATATATATATATATATATATATATATATGATATATATACATATATATATATATATATATATTATATAATATACATATATATATATATTTGATATAATATATATATATATATATATATAATATGATATATACATATATATATGTTACTATGTGTCATGACACAGAGAAATTATAACATTCTTTAAATACAAGTGTTGTGAAAGGAGCGAGAAGCAAGAGGTTCTTGCAATAATTCAAGAAGAGAAAATAAACAAGCCGGTGTCATACTCCTTTTTACTGTGAGTTTGCTATGTCTAGTGTCAGGGCGGTATACAGCAGAAACTGGGGTTCCTCACCCCACGATCTCACGTCACTCAGTTGTTTCGTCACGATTAACCCTATTTGTCTTCCTTCTATTAAAATCTTAATAACCTTCTTTATACAATTCTTGCTATCACCATTAATCTTATAGCTAAATGTCGATCTCCAGAAATGTTGCCAGGATGTTTTGAATGTGGTGGTGGGGGGGGCGTTAAATGAATAATAATTTGAACACTATAACTAGTTCACATAATTTTCATGAGTTGGTTGGAGATTGTTTTCTGGAGGGGCACCCCACCTTAGCTGACGACGGGCGTGACTCGCTCCTGGCAAAATATTCTATTAACGTAACCTTCATTCTCACTGCTTCAGCCGATTAAGTATTTAGAAGAGATTGATTCATCCAACTTCTCTCTCGTCAATAGAACAAACCGCAGGTACAAGTGGTTTCATGCCTCTTTTCAGTAAATTAAATGAATATACACTTCTTATTTTATTCTTAACGCTAATATCCGCCACGCCCTTTTCTTTAAAGTGTCTGTTAATATCCTCTTTGTTGTTGACAGAAATGACTGATAAGTCATCCAAGATGTGGAGCCTGCAAATTAACTTCGTTAGCTGTTTCTCGAGATCTCGTCTAATAACGCGACCTGACCTTCACGTATTGCCTGCCTCTGTTATCACAGCATATCCCCGTCTTAACTTGAAAATTTAAAGAGTCGTTCAGATCTGAATTTATAGACATGCATCGCAGGGTTTATCGCCCCTATGTAATGTAATGACCAACCAAAGATAAGCACTCAAAATGACGAATGTTCAACCTTATTCGTCTGCGACACATTTGTTGCGGACGTGATGACAAGTTAATCCGTGAGCCCGTTTCTTTGATTACCTTTCGCTTTCCCCGGTTACATATTTACGGTCTACCCGTCAAAGAGATAGGCTAGTTGACAATAAATCCACAAGATACGTTAACGATGTTTGAGGCTTTGGTTTCTGTCGTGTGTGTGTGTGTGTGTGTGTGTGTGTGTAAGTGGCAATAATCAAGATTAGTTACACGGGCTATGGATGACATTATCACTCCAAAAATGCAGACTGATTTAAAGTTTTTTTTAAATTCTACATTTGTTTTTATTTTCTATATAGTTTTCAGTTCATGACCCTCGTTTTTACTGATTTTACAACCTTACGTCTGGTTTACCCTGTTCTGTTGAAAATTAAAATAAGAGTGCTTTTTGTTAATTTGAGTGACTGTTCATGAAGCTATAACTACTACAGTTAGTAGAGGGTGGGTAATTTCTTTTGCATCGTGAACCTTCATGGCGTCGGCGATGATGGCTCTCCACATTTTCCTATTCTTTGCAGCTCTTAGTAAATTTTGTCTTTTTGTTATTTCTCCCAGACCCTGCTCCGCCATTCTTTTACTTAAGTTCAAGTAAGCTATGCGCTGTTTTCCTCTCTCTCCTTAAACCTGTCCTGTGAGTATCGCATTTTCCAAACCTTCCTTCCTCAATACATGTCCCAAATATTTTAACTGCCTCTCCCTAATGTTATATATATATATATATATATATATATATATATATATATATATGTATGTATATGTTTCCTTTTTGCTTCCATTTCCCCTAAAACCTTGTCGTTGCTCACAAGATCGGTTGATGATATCCTCATCATTCTCCTGTAGAACCGCATTTCTACTGCCTCAAGTCTCTTCTTCATCTTTGTGATTGTCCAGCATACACAGCCATGTAGGAGTACAGATATCACGTAACTTTTCAGGACTATTTTCTTTGCATCTAACGATATTTTATTGTTTCTTAATACTTTGCTTAGCTTTTGGAAGGCATCTTTGGCTATTCCAATGCTTCTTCGGGTTTCAGTGTCACACTTCCCGTACTCTGTTAAAAGACTTCTCAGATATTGTTTAAAGTTAAGATTAGAATTACTTTTGTTAATTTGAGTTACTGTCTTTGAAGATATTACTATTACCTTTACTAGAGGGCGTGTCACTTCTCACCCCTCTTCTAGAGGGCGTAGGCGATTATGGCTCCCCACAATTTCATATCCTTTGTAACTCTTAGTAAATTTTGTCTTTTTGCTATATTTCCTAAACCCTATTTTGCCATTCATTTACACAAACTCGTTATGTATGTTATCCGCGGTTTTCCGATTGCCTGTAAAATGTCCTGTGAGTATCAAATTTTCCAAGCCCTCTTTCCTCATTAGGTACCCTAGAAATTTCAGTTGTCTATTTACTTATGTATAACTGTCCTTTTTGTTTCCATTTTCTCTAGAATTTTATCGTTGTTCACATGTTGAGTTAATGGTACCCTCATCATCCACATTTTTTTTTATTTCAAGTTTTTTTTTTTCGTCATCTGTGTTGAGATTATTCAGAATTCACTACCACATAGACGGATCGACAAGTCCCCACACTTTTACGATGAGAGGATGGTGATTCCTTTTCGCTGCAGAGCACACGGGTGACTGTGGGCAAACGATTGTGATTGAAGAGCAGAAGATTAACAATTTTTCATTATTTACTATTTCTAAATTCTTCATTATTTTTTTTTGTTTTGTTTTTTGGGGTTTTATTTATTTATTTATTCATTTATTTATTTTGCATCCTTTTTTTTCTACATCCTTGTCTTAATTGATTTGAACGTAACAATTCAGTCATTTTATTCTTTGGCCTTCTTCATGCCTTCTTTTGGAAGTCGCTAGATAGTTTATCCCCGGCCAGCATCCCTGTTTTTTGGGGGGTTTTTTGTCTAACCGAATCTCAGGACTGAGTGTTAAGGTACTGTGCTCGTAACGTTACGTGTTGACTCCTATTTGAGGTGACATTTATATAGTATATATTTTTATTTATTAACACTTATATCTGCATTCTTTTATGTTTCGAACTTTCCGGTGTCCTTCTGCGTCTATTATGTTGACCTCATTCTAGAGAGAGCAGCTAAAATATTGTGTTAAAGCGAAAACAATGACAACAGCCATCTAGCACTCCAATTATCCACACTGTATATGTTAATATGAACTTTTTATATAGTTATTTATATATGCATATATCTTTTTAATGAATTCAGTAGATTGATCTTGCCCTAACTGAAACTGCGGAACTTGATTTTGGAAGATAAGTCTTAAAATTATGTATTAATTATTTCTGCTTTTTTTTTCTTAATATTAAACATTCCATTTAAAAAAAATCTGACCACCTTCAAATTCGTTCAACTCAATTTCATTGCTTTTGTGATTGATTTTATTGAACAATAGAAATTATTTCGAACTGTTGGCAAGCTGGCACATTTGAAAACGAGCAGAAAAAAACAAAGTCATGTCCATACTGAAATCGTTATGCCAAAACAGTTGATTACATTACATAACGAGTAGTTGTTGGGTTTATTTATTTGGTTTTTTTAAAAGGACTTTAAAAATATGATTTTTATTCTTTTAAACCTATTAATTTATTTGACTTTTAAAGATTTCATATATATATATCTTTGGATTTGAATAAGTGATCGTTATTTAAACAAATATTTGTTATTCTCAAAAAATTTATTGAATGATAAATTTTCTTTTATCAATGTTATATATGTATTTTGGGGCATAGAATCAGAATGGACAATTTAAAATTTTAAATTCATCGATAATTGATAGTTATGCAAATTTTTATATTTCGAATAGTGGAAAAAGTATTCGTACAGTATCAATTTTTGCATTATAATACGGTAGATTTTGGTTTGTACTTCAAAGTAGAAGATTCTAAACTGTTCTAGAATATTCTCGGTAACTCTATTGCAACATTCAGTTCAAAATTGGATCATTCTGCAGTCACTGATAACGGTTCTAGTAATGGCTAGACGTAAGGGAATGACTTGTGCTCAAAAAGAGCTAATTATTAAGCTATGGAACAATGGAAAAAGTTACAGAAACATCTCCAGTGACACGAACATACCTTTTTCAACAATTGGTTCATTTACTGCAATATTTAAAAGACGTAATACTGTTGAGAACAAAGGCAGACCCGGGGTTCCCAGGAAGATCTCTCCCAGATTACGAAGAAAGTTGATGCGACAGGTCCAAAATAACCCAATGGTCATCAAACAAGAACTTCAGAATGATCTGAGTTTGTCAGGAGTTAACGTAACTAAGCAAACGATTAGTAATGAACTACGCAGAGACGGTATAAAGTCGTGCTCACCAAGAAAGACACCTTCTGAAACGGCATAGAGATAAGGAAAATTCTTATTGGGAAAGAGTTCTTTGGACAGATGAGAGTAAAATTGAGTTGTTCGGTCGCAATTCCCTGAATCATGTATGGAGGAAAGACAGCGAAGCATACGAACCCAAGAACATCATACCAACTGTCAAATTCGGTGGGGGTAGTATCATAGTTTGGGGTTGCTTTTCGATGTGAGATGTTGGAAAACTAGAAATTATAGACGGTAGAATAAATGCAGAAAAATATCAACAAATCCTAAGCGAAAATTTATCGCTTTCTGTAGGGAATCTTGGGCATCCTACTGATTGGATGTTCCAGCAAGACAATGTTCCCAAGCATTCTGCTAAGATTACGAAGAATTGGCTTGCTAATAACAACGTTAACATCTTACAATGGCCCAGTCAGTCGCCAAATTTGAATCCAATAGAGAATTTATGGCGGTTTTTGAAAAATATGATCCATGATAGAGGTCCAACAAACATCAAAAACCTGAAGACAATTACTCAGGAAGAATGGAACAAAATACCTACTAAATTATGCGAATCGTTAATTAAAGACTACAGGAAGAGATTGGTTGCTGTTGAACTTAATAAAAGCTTTGCTACAAAATATAAAATAGAGAAAATATGTTTTTGTTCTGCTGTTATTTGTCCCCTCGTTAAGGCTGCTAGAGGTAAAAGTTTTCTGGGTTTTGGCGTTAGTCAATGATCCGAACCTTCGGGTATCTTCGAAGGAGGTTATCCTATCAACAGATGTATAATATCGAGGCTATAGTACCGCCATTTTGTGAATGGTTTCAGGACCATGCAGTAGTCTCCGGTCCGGTGGGGGCCTCTGAATGCCGTTAAGCCTGTATCTCCGGGCGAGAAAACGCAGGTTATTTATGCGTGCATTTCCAATGGATGTCTGCTTCACTGTCTACTAGTCATCCACCAAACCAACCAAAACAAAAATGAAAGCGATCAAATTGAAAACGAACAAATCTAACAAAACAATCTCAAAATGTAGACCCCACCCCAATTATACCATACAATGTAATGGGTCTACTTTCCAAATTTCCAGAAGTGGAACTCCATTTTCTTCAGTCTAAACCTGACGTCCTGTTCCTGTCTGTAACAGGTATCAATGCCTTTTCTCATTGCAGGAGCTCTCAATCCCCTTGCTACTCAGCCATTATGGCAAAATACCGCCACTTAGACCGCCACGGTCACGGGCTTGATGCCTACATCAAGGTCAGATTTCCCTGTGGCCAGGATAAAAAAGAAACGAGGGCCCTGATCTCCCATATATGTGTTCCAGCGTAGCACTTATCCATAGTACAACATTCGTCTTTTCCCTGCATCGTCCTCAGAATGAAGGATCGGTAATCTTCGATCGAATATCAGAAAGTGTTGACAAAATCCTCACCAAATTTTACATATGCGATAAATTCAATGTTCACCACAAAGACTGGTTAATCCACTCTAACAAAATCGATGAGAAAGGCAGATATTGCAAATACTTCTCCATTGCTTATGAACTAATCCAGATTATTGAAAAACCCACCTGAGTCCTGGATGCGACGAGATAGCAGGCAGACCTCTTCCATCCTGCCCTCACAAATGCTCAGGAAAAGTTTTAGCTCCCACTGGCACTTCAGATCATTCGGTGCTGCTATAGTATTACATCTACAATTTTCTGCTATATTATATCTACTATTCATTCATTTTCTATTATAGTATAATATCTGCCATTCATTTTCTACTATGGTATGATATTTACTAACCGTTGGAAGTATGAAATCTGTTAAAAACCATAAAAGGAGCATAATAAATAGTTTCTAGTGTAAAATTTATACCAGTCAGTTACAGTGTTAAGTGACTTTCCAGTAAAAGTTACTGTAGTACTCATCGGCATTTCGTGAAGAAAATAATAGACTAATTCTAAAGTGTGACCCATTTTGTAATGGAATTACATAAATACCCCATTTATGAATACAAATTAGATAAATACCACATTCTTTAGGGGAATAATTATTTTCCACCTTCCAACCTCTCTCTCACAGGCGGGATGTGGCGAGCCTTTCATTGCTCTATCTCGCTAATGCGATGGAAAGTGCTCGGATGAACTGCATCTCCCGATTTCATCAGGTTAGACCTTCACGGCTAGGACCCGCCATGTCACTTACATATTAGCAAACCACCCATATTCCCTCCGTATTCCGTTGGCCAGAAGTTCCACTCAAAAATCATCTTCCCGCGAACCGCTGCCCTATGGAGGACATTTCCTCACATCATTACAATATTAACTTCTTAAAGTCCAGAGCCAACCGTTATCTTCCCTTCCTATTCATATAAACTACCTCTTATTGTAACCCTCTACCTTGAGTGGCCTCTGGGCCTTGTGCAGGGTGAACCTTACTGTAAAAAAAGTATCCTTAAATTAAACCGATAACTTAGTACTTTGTTTAACTTTTGGAAGACATCTTTTGATATTCCAATGCAATTTGAACTAAGATCATCCATTGTAATTTATGCACCTATAAAATTTCCACTACGAGCGGAGCAACGACCAAAAAAGCTGTTATGTCCGTTTTCAGTATTGCCAGACCAATTATATTGTTTCTAACTAAAACCTCAACTATTGTTGACTTGGTAACATTAATCTAAATTATTATATTGAAATAAAAGCTAATGTCAGTTAGTTCAATGATCTCTTGTTGCACTAATGTTCAGTACCAGCTTTCGCTAAAGCCTTGACTGTTTCAGTTTTGATCATCCACTTGTGCAATAATATCGTTTGTGGTCTTTGGCCGTGAGCCATTATTTCATCCGAAACTGAAGAAACACGTACGTCTATTTGTTTTGGACTCTGTCGTTCTTAAGTCGAAGGAAGCAGACAAAAGTGACCTTAGGTTAGCTTTCCGGTTTTAAGTTCAAATCTAAATAAAGCAGAACAATGTTGATCACTTTGGAGTGGTATGTATGTCTACCAAAGAGGTGTCTATAACACCCAATATGTCTTCAACAAAATACGAAACGAAGACAAATACACGAGAGGTTGAAATTTTTTTAAATATTTTTTAATCATTCCACCGCTAGGGAGGCGATAAAGCCACTAAGGGTTTAATGAAAATAAGTCATCAGAGTGAAGGAAACGATACTGAGGTGAAAGTACAATGTTTATAGAAACAGAATATGACGATTGACGTTGCATTTAAGTTTTTGAAGATCAAAGTTGACAAGAAAGCGGGAATATGGAAGAATTTCATACGCGAGAAGTGGGAGAGAGCAAACGATAAGAATAGAATTTACGGTTGCAACTAGCAATTTCAACAGTAAAATGATGAGACCTAGCTGCCAATCTAGTTACTGCATTTACATTGATAAAGCCAATGTACCAAAAGGGAAAGCTCATTTGGACTGGCGATACAGAAACGTAAAGAACTGTACCAAATAACTGAAACCAAATCACTTGAATGCTTTCAACAAAAGCAACAAGTAAAATGCATAGCACATGTAACTCGCAAAGTAAAATTATGATGTAGTCGACGTTGCGCACTCTACTTCAAAAAGAAAAGAGGAAGTCTCTCTCTCTATCTCTCTCTCTCTCATATATATATATATATATATATATATATATATATATATATATATATATATATAAAGAAGGAGGCACGGTGAAGTAATGGATATCGGCACGAATTGAGGATTCACAGAACCGAGTTCGAATCCATTACGTTCACTTATTTGGAAAGGTATGAATCCTCTTCTTCTCCCAGGACAAACTGAGTTCTATAGCCTTCGGTGCCAACTGGTCGAGTAGAAGGATAGCTCTCAAAACCAGCGGAGGGTCCTTCGGGGAAGGGTTATTTGTGGCACGCGTGCACCAGGTCACTGTATTCAGTTCTACAAAAAGTGTGGTGGATTTTGCCCAAAACCGTCACCGCTATAATCAAGTAATATGTGTAGGTTGTTTGGCTGTCGGTTTCTTGGAACATTTGCCTGATCCGCATACGTCGTAAAATGGTCAACAGCAGGCGCGGATCAACAGCCTATCTCGACCAACCACAGGAGAGACCTGAATTTTTATTATATAATTTTAATAAATATAAAATAATTATAATAAATATATATATATATATATATATATATATATATATATATATATATATAATTTTAATAAATATAAAAATAATTATAATATATATATATATATATATATATATAATTTTAATAAATATAAAAATAATTATAATATATATATATAATATATATATATAATTTTAATAAATATAAAAATAATTATAATATATATATATTTATAAATATATATATAATATATATATATATTTTTAATAAATATAAAAATAATTATAATATATATATATATAATATATATATATAATTTTAATAAATAAAAAAATAATTAATATATATATATATATAATATATATATATAATTTTAATAAATATAAAATAATTATAATATATATATATATAATATATATATAATTTTAATAAATATAAAAATAATTATAATATATATATATATATATATATATATAATTTTAATAAATAAAAAATAATTATAATATATATATATATATATATATATAATTTTAATAAATATAAAAATAATTATAATATATATATATAATATATATATATAATTTTAATAAATAAAAAAATAATTATAATATATATATAATATATATATATATATATAATTTTAATAAATATAAAAATAATTATAATATATATATATATATATATATATATATATATATATATATATAATTTTAATAAATATAAAATAATTATAATATATATATAATATATATATATAATTTTAATAAATATAAAAATATTTATAATATATATATATATATATATAATATATATAATTTTAATAAATATAAAAATAATTAAAATATATATATATATATATATATAATTTTAATAAATATAAAAATAATTATAATATATATATATATATATATATAATATATATAATTTTAATAAATATAAAAATAATTATAATATATATATAAAGGACTCTCCCGTTGGTTTCGACGTATGAGGATCTGACAGTTTATTCTTATTCAGTTATTAAATTTTGTGCAATAATCTTAAGTGGCATTTAAGACCGGTTAGTTATTTACAAAGGAGGCCACATATGGAGCAATTGTGAGATGAGTTCACTATTAGATTGGATGACCTTTTATATCTTGCTCTCGCTTGACGATGATTCAGACAATTGCTTAGTCCACTAACATACGTTGATCTCTATTCTACCTGTTCCAAGGCGAAGCGCTCAAGGGTGTTGTGTGGTAACATAACTTGACTGCTGACAAGTTGCTTTTCAGCTTGTTTTTTTATCTTAGCCATGGGCGTCCTACATTCCTGTAGCCCTGATCTAACTGGCTGTACATTAAGATCTTGGGTATCCTGTCATTAGACATTCTCAAGACATGACCAGTCCACCGTAACTGAGACTGTATGATAAAAGTCTCGATTCTTCCAATATTATACCTGTTAAACAGGTCTACGTTAGATATCATATCTTGAAGCTTAACTCCACAGATTGCATGCAGACAGATTTTATGGAAAACATCTAGATTGCGTATATGGTACCTGTATGGAGTCCACGCCTCTGAGCCATACAAAAGGATGCCAAGTACAACAGCTCTGTAAACCCGAATTTTCGTATCCATTTTCGTCGAATACCCCGCTCATTCCACAAGCGATGGCGAAGTTTGCCGAAAGCACTGGTCGCCTTAGCAATCCGATGCACGATTTCATCATCTAAAGTTCCACTGTAATTGACTTTGCTGCCAAGATAGGTGAAAGACCTTACATAGTTCAGGGCTTTGTCTTCTACTTTCAATGGTCTCTCTGGAAATTTGTAGACTGGTGGTTTTTGTTTCTCACCACGCAATTGCTTCGGAGTAGGACAAGATTGGTGCACAACTTCAGTTTTCTTTATGCTAAGTGTAAGACCAAATACTTTACATGCAGCAGAGAAATGATTTATTAGATATTGGGCCTCCTCAAAGGATGTCGCTACAAGAGCCGCATCATCAGCAAACAACAAATCACGAATAATTTGCGTACGAAGGTGGGTCTTGATTTTGAAGCGCCGATGATTGAAGAGACCACCAGTTGTACGAAACTGAAACTTGACGCCACTCTCTGTGCCTGCAAATGCATATTTCTGCATCACCAAGAAGAAAAATGCAAAAAGTGTGGGGGCCATGACACAACCTTGGTGCCATTTGTGACATTAAAGTATTCCGACATCATACCATCAGACGCGATATTAGATTTCATTCCTTCATGAAAGGAGATGATGACCTTTAGCATGTTTTCAGGGATACTGAGTTTCCTCAAGACTTGTCAAAGGCCTTCGTCAAGTCCACAAACACCATGTATAACTCCTGATTTTTCTCGCGAACCTTCTCTGCAACTTGACGAAGAGAAAATATCATGTCAATGGTGCCCCGACTCGACCGATTCAGTATAGATGTCGTCAACAAGGTGTATAATGATTCGGTTTAGAATCAGCCTCGTTAGAATTTTGCCTGCAATTGAAAGTAGTGATATCCCCCGATGATTATCACAGACACACCTGAAACCCTTGTTTTTGTGGAGGTGTTTGATAGAGGCGTCTTTATAATCCTGTGGGACACAGCCTGCCTTCCATTTCTCCACAAAAAGGAGATGTAACTTTTTACCAACTTTGGCCACCATGCTTATACACTTCGGGTGGAATAGGATACTTAGGAGTAGGTGATTTTCCAGATGAGATTTGCTTGATGGCATCAATTACCTCTTGATAAGTAGGTTCAAAAGACAACTCCGGAATTTCAGGATTTTGCTCAATTGATGTGTTGGCTTCCTCATCAGTAACCGAAGTTGTGTTTAACACAGTTTCGAAATGCTCTTTCCAGCGATTTAAAATGTCTGACTTATCCGTCAAAAAAGTTTCACCATCTGCTGTGGAGATAGGAGCAACACCACTTAGAAAAGATCTAAAAGCTTTCTATGCTGGCCTCAAGAGCATTTTCTATCTGAAGCTTCTTGGAGTTCAGTTGCCTTTTCAGACCACCAACGCTCTTTCATGGCTCTGAGAGCTCGTTGAACCTGACTTTTGCACTTCTTGTAAGCGATCTTCTTATCGGACGAGTTCTTATCCCCAATCCATGCTTTATGAAAAGAGTGCAATTAATCTATAAGCTGATGTATTATTGTCATCAAACCAGTCTTGATGTTTACAATATGGCAGGCCGAGAACCTCCAAGGATGTAGAATATGTTGCATCACGCAGAGCTTTCAAAGATGATTCGATATCATTGGTAATATTTACAGAATCGAGTGCAGCATCAAGTTTGTCAGAGAGCTCAATTTTCGCTTCAGTCGATTTAAGAGGCAGTACGTTAATGCGCTTGGGCACTGTAGATTTTATAATCCTTCGCTTTTGCAGATGCAGTGTAGCTTTACTCTGAAGTCGAGCGTGATCTGACAGATAGCATGTTGTGTGGAATGAATGCGTTATCTTAAAATCTTTTATGTCCCGTCTTTTGGTGATGACGTAATCGATCAGATGCCAGTTTTTCGAACAAGGATGCATCCACGTGGTCTTACGACAATTGGGTTGCTGGTAGAAGGTATTAGTGATACTAAGGTCAAATTCCTTGCAATAGTGAGAAGGCGTGATCCATTAGAATTCACATGACCAATACCATGGCGACCTAAAACGCCCTTCCAAGAATGATAATCATTGCCAACACGAGCATTGAAATCACCTGTAAGGATTAATTTATCCTTATTTTGGACTTTGGAGACGACATCCCGAAGAACATTGTAAAAACCATCTTTTCTTGATCTGAATTTTAAGGTTGCGCGTAGCAGCTAACCATCGTCACACGGGTGTTGTCTCCAGATTGAGGGTTAATTCCATTATGCGATCGGATACACCTTTAGGTAAGGAAGGTAGTGAGCTAGCAAGGTCTGACTTGATGGCAAAGCCAACACCAGACTGGCGTGGCTCTTTTCAGTCTTATTTGAGTTTTTAAAAATATGTATCTGCCTTTTTCTTCCCTAAGCTGAGAATTACCAGCCAGACGTGTTTCACTAATGGCCGCTATGTCGATGTTATATTTCTTTAACTCGAGAGAAACAGGAGTTGTTTTATGCTCTGGTGCAGAATCATTGTCCTGAAGAGTGTGAACATTCCAAAATCCAAAATAGAAATTCTTCTTACATTTATTCTGATATTCCTTGCTGTTTCGACTGCTTTATTGGATAACTAGACAGCTGCAGCGGGCTAGCAAGTCACTGTGTGAGCAAGCAATGTTTAGGGCTCCTTTTATCGCCTCCTCTCCATAATAGGGAAAGCAGTGCAATCCTAAATAGGGCTGCTTTGTCACCGATCCAGTATTCTTGACATTACGTCTATTTTTGCTAAATAATGATACAAACCAATACACAATAATTAATAACTTAATTTTAATCAAAATAATATACATTATCTTTAATAAGATATTCCTTTATTTATTTATATATATATATATATATATATATAAAATCGAGTTCACACCAAGCAAGGCAGTAAAGACTCCGAGACATAATGGGTCAATTGAACTGGAAGAATAAGGACCAGAAACAATTGCTAAGGAGCGAGAACAGAAGAAGAGTAATCAGGAGGACAATAGATATCGATTGACATTGTATTTTCTTTCAGATTAAAGCTGGCTGGGAACCATGGAGCCAGAAGGTTGTTCCACAAGTGAGAAGTGCGAAAAAAAGAAACTGTTAGCCTAGAATTTACGGTGACATCTAGATAAATCAACTGTAAAGTGATGAGATTTCATCGCCAGTCTAGTGTTGCGCATAAATCCAGAGAGTCTAAGTGAGGATTGGGGAAAGGACGGTCTTCTTCTGTCTTAACGATAACTTAGCTAGCCACAAACATTGACCCAATAATACAAACAAAATTCCTTACACCAAAACAACACATTCATACGTACCTTTCTTACTACACCCACCATAATACCTCATTGTCTCTATGAAAACACTAACTAGTCCCCATATATACAATTCACTGTCTGCGGGGGAGGGGAATAAAAATCAACAATTCTAAAATAGCACCATAGCGAAGAGCTGATCCGAACAATTACCATGGAAGTATTTATAGAAAAGGCAAAGGGAGGCAATCTTTAGGCGGTGAGAAAGACTGGAACCGAGATGCCAGATCGTGACCAATAATATTACTGATTCTTCTTTGGGTTTTATCAGGGAGCTCAAGGTAAATAGCAGGGGCACCGGACCATATGTTGCAGCAATATCCTAAGTATGGATGAATGATAGATTTATAGATATGTAAGATAGATTCTAGAGAGAAAAACTGTCTAGCACAACACAGTGAATCCATTTTCTAAGCAACTCACCTAATAATGAATTCAATATAGTCCTTCCACTTCATGTTAGCCAAGAACGTTAACTCGAGCAGGCACAATGAGTCACTTTCCTTTGGCATACTACTGGAACGCAGAGAAGTTTTATTTAGTGGTAAACTTGTTTGAGTAGACACACGTTTCTTTTTTCTTTCTTTTCGAACAGTAGAATTAATGCCTACCGGCCTAGAATTAGAGAAGTCATAGTAAATAAATGTACCTCCCGACAAGGAAAGAACTTGTATTCTTTCTTAAATCAGTAAAACGACTTTTAAGTCTCTGTGCTTTACTATTAGGCAACCAGAAGCTATCATAGCAAAGTAAGAAGACACACAGTGCTTAAAAAGTGTTTTTGAAAAAGGAAATACGTGTTCGATTCCTATTCGGAGGAACCTTTTTTTTCTCGATCGCTAGGCCGGTAGACATTAATTTCCCTGTTTGAAAAAAAAAACTAGGATATCTACTGATACGTGAGCCAAATAAATGAAACGTTTAAAGTAACAATGGTTATTATAAACCGGAACTTTTGCTTAAAGAGAAAATGTTTCTAGTTTTACTTTGGAGCGGAGAAGATGCCTTTACTAATGGACAGATATAGTCCCAAGATTTGAGCGAAGAATTATTTTATTCGATTGTAGTTTTAAAACTGCAATGTTTTGAATTGTTTTTAAACTTCGAAAATATCAGGACAAATTGCAAAAATTGATTTGAAATACTTTAAAAGCAACAAAACAAACGCTTCGAATCAGGATTAAAGCGTGGTGTCTGTTCTTCTCATTTTAGATTACAACCTCGTGACAGTACCTTCCTCATTGCACAAAGAGAGGTAAGGGTGTCGGTGTAAGCCAGACTGACAAGGGACGGGGCAATTTTAAAAAAGTTTAAACGCTAGCAAAGAAAAGTTAATTCTAACAAATCAATCAAATGACTGACAAACAAAGACCTCTTTAAAGACAATTTCACACAAACACATGTATACCCCCCAGGCTTTTCTGGATCCTACGCTGTTTCTGAACTTCATCAAGGATCATCCTGATGTCATCAGTTCCCAAGGTGACATTTATGCAGATGACACTACAATTTAATCCTGTTTCAATAGCAAATCCGTCATAGTTGACAAAGTTAACCTGGCCGCTGCTCTTGAATAGGACCTCCAGTCAGTGGTTAACTGGGGCAGGGAATGGCTTATAAATTTGAATGCCTCCAATTTGCTCTCATTTAACAACCATAGAGAAACTCCCCTGCCCGCCATCAGCATGGCTGATGCTCGACTCCACGAGAGCGTCTCTCTGTGCTTTCTTGGCTTTACGTTTTCAACTGACTTGAAGTGGAACAATTATATTGAATCAATAGCTGCATCTACTGCAAGGAAAGTTGGTTCATCGTGTCGTGCGAAAAGATTTTTCTCGTCAGTATCAATCTTGTACATTTACAAATTTTCTATTGCATTGAATACTGTTGCTATATCTGGTCTGATGCCCCTGCTGTTCAGCTCCAGTTGCTTGACAAAATCCAAAGAAGGATCTGCAATGTAATCGATCCTGACGTGGCATCTCGACATCACTCACTTTCTCACAGACGTGATGTGGTTTTCCTCAGTCTTTTCTACAAATATTTTCATGGCAGCTGTTCTGACGAGCTTTTTCCTTGGTACCCCGACTACATGAATTGAAGCGTGCTACTAGCTTGATATCTTGGTCCCACTATTTTATTGTTGAAATAGTTAAATGCAACCGCCACTCTTACTTCAACAGTTTCTTTTCTCGCACTTCCCGACAGTGAAACTCCCTTCCGCTTACTTGCTTACCTGATAAGTACAATCTTCAAAACTTTAAATGCGACGTCAACCGCCATCTTCTGTTGAATGAACCCTATTCATCTTTTATCATTTCCTGAACCACCCCTATACCCAGTCTTTTCCTTCTCTGTAACCCCCTGTGTACTAGTGACACCCCACCTTCCTTGGGGTTCGATGATTTAAAAAAAAACTTCATCGATCGTAAACGAAATCATTTCGCTAAAACGAAGCGTCAACAGGACCAGTATTCTTTCTCCGTGGCCTTTTTTTTCGGTCAGGAGGATTTCGGTCCGTAAACACCAATCATCGAAGATCGAAGCGGTTATGTATTATCAGAGATCACTACTTACATTCTAATAATATCTTTAAAAAATAAATGAATGAAGTACAAATTAAGAGACAGAAAGTTAGATCATTACCTCAAAAGCATTAATCTGTAGCAGTCTCGCGTTGAGGCCAATTGATTCTTTAAGTACAGTCCGATAATGTCTCTTGCACGCCCTTGATAACAGCTACATCGAAAGTTTTGCTTTTAAT
Source organism: Acanthosepion pharaonis (assembly GCA_903632075.3). Lineage (NCBI taxonomy): Eukaryota > Metazoa > Mollusca > Cephalopoda > Sepiida > Sepiidae > Acanthosepion > Acanthosepion pharaonis. Next base: position 75,753 of record CAHIKZ030002347.1, read on the forward strand.
TTAATAAAATTGTATTCTCATTATTTAAATTCAGAGTAATGTCTTCATCTTGTTGTTATTATCATATTTCGGCTGTTGTTCATGCTGGCCTTCTCATGATCTGAGTAATCTTCAGAGAATTTAGAACTGAACACTATTTAATCTACTGGGGTATATTGTCCTTGTACCGCTGTCCCTGTCTAGTTTGATTTGGATTTTTCTTCTTTTTTTCTTTTCTTTTCTCTTCTTTCTTTTCTTGGCTTTTTTCTCTTCTTCTTTCTTTTCTTTGCTTTTTTTCTCTTTTTCTTTTTTCCTCTTTTCTTTTTCTTTTTTCCTTTCTTTTTCTTTTTTCCTCTTTTCGCCACATTCTGCTAAATTAGCTATATTATAACATCAGCAGTGACAAAAGGAATGGTCAGAAGCACCAATGTTAAACAGGTTATGTTGGATGTTTCTTGATGTTTCAAGTGTAAAATGTAGGACCCAACTTTCTTTTCATATAACAGAAAACGCGTATTCTGCGCTCATATTTTCAAGATAAAAATCCTTCATCAGTCTGCAGTCTTTTCCATCAGCCATCGTGTCAAGCAAGTGAAGAGAGTTTTCCCAAGAATATAGGGCAAGGATATATTTTCTTATGTACATCATTATGCAGTTTGTATGTATGACCGTTATACTTTACCCCCATGAGATTAGTGACATTTGATCAAAACCAGGACCTCTTTAGTAGAAATCAGTTGCGCTTTCTGACCGAAAAACATACACGGTAAGAAGGAATTGAGAAAAGTGAGGAGGAGGAAATCGGAGATGAGAAAACTTAAGGAAAGGTAGAGCGGGTGATAGACAAATACAATGGAATCGAGAGAGAGAAAGAAAGAGAGGTTAGCATCAGATATAAAAAGATAGAACACAAGAAAGACAAAAGAGAGACTCTAGTAGAGACTAATTGCATTCATTATTCTTTAGGATATAAAACAATGTTTGGATAGTATTTAAATAAATACACTGTTTTAATAATTTCACACCAAGCAAGACAAAGGGGCAGCATAGTCAGTTTTCATACTGACTCACCTGGTATCAGAGCACAACTGATATATGTCTGAGCATTTCTATAGCGTCAAGGCATGATGCCACTACTTACCATTTCCCTTTCATGTGCCTTTTTTCTTTTAGAGCTTGGTCGATGACGGTTCTCCTTAAATTCATGCCCTTCATAGAACTTTTAGAAGTGTGTATGTGTGTGTGTGTGTCTTTTTACTGTGCTTTCTTCGTTCAGATCAGCTATCCATTTACACAAACTTGATAGATTACTCGATCTTTCTCTCTGTACATCTTGTCTCCAATAGGTCATGCAAATGTCCTTTGGATTATGCTAACCGTTGGCTTTTGGCACGGCTGAGTATTTAAGCGAAAATTGGCCGTATATGCGTAATGGTATGTTTTGTGCGTCACAAAGCAACGGACACTGAGTTTTATATAAATAGCTTGTTTACTTGAGCTGAGAGCTTTCGTTGCTCTGTCAATTTTTATCTTTTCTTTTTCTGTTTCCTTTTATTTTCTTTCTTTTTTTTTTTCCTCATAATCCCTTCACCCGCTTCAAACATCTCTGAATCTTTTTCGTTTTTAAAATTCGCAGTAGTCACAGAACAAAAAAAATAGATAATCTGGCTTATTAGATTCTTACTAAAGAAACAATTTTTTTTTTCTGGCGGAACCAACTAAAAACGCAAGAGTCAAATTAGTCTTTTTGTCTCTCACTTTTCTTATTGTTGATGTTGCTGTTTTAGCGGATTTTTTTTTCCTTTGTCTGCCATTTTGTTTCTTATTTTCTTTGTTTAATCCCCAACTATATATTCAGACGTCGTATTCCATGCAACAATTTCTCTCATTCTACTCCGATTCTGAAACAGATTTTTGGTCTTCTTTGGAACTCCTTTCTTTCAATGTTATTTCTTTTCCGTGTGTGGTGGCGGTGTAAAAAATTTCGGTGCCGGCAGTGGAATCGTTCTGCTGCGTTCACTTTTTCACAAATACCTTTGGGAAAGGCATGAACATATTTCTTTTCTTTAACTGTATGGATTAAAATAACAAGATAGGTCTCTAGAGATTTGGGGTTCAGCTGATCTGAGACAAGGAAAACTCTGAATATAAACTGTACAAAAGTCAACGGGAAAGCACTCCATTATATTTCCCAATAAGTCATAGCAATTCCCAGATAATAAAGAAAAGAAATCTATGGATAAAGCAACGTTTAACTACTCCACTATCTTTCCAAAAAAGGCATGACAATTCCCTATAATAAAGAATATGTGGAGATTATTTACGTCCTTAAGAGATAATCTCATCAATTCGTTTTCTTTTTTGATGTTAATGTTCTTCCATTTTCCCGTCTCATTTTTTTTCGTTTTTACATATTTGTCGATGTTTCTTTCTTTTTTTTTTTCGGGTTCATTATTATTCTTTCTTTCTTTCTATTCTTTCCATTTTTTTCATTTCTTTCTTTCTTTTCCCAGTTTTCAGGCCTTGGATTAATCCTCAATAAATTTGTTTCAGATTTCGTAAATGTTTAAAGACATTTTCTAGCTTTTTCGATTAAGAATATTCAAAGGCGTGTAACATTTATAAAGCAATAAATACGACTAGAATATGGTAGATAGACTGAGAATAAGAAAAGGCGGTCAAAGAAAGCAAGGAAGGCGGCATCTAAATTCAATGAACATAATTAGATATATATGAAGAGACTGATAAAGGTATATATACAGAGTGCGAAAGATTGACAGCCTTTGTTAGTTAACTTTGTGAATATTGTCACATCAAAGCATGATTTGATAAGATTAACAAACTATCACATTCCAAATGCTCCCCTTCATGGTCAATTCAATGCTGAACCCTATCAGAAACCCTTCTCTAAAGCATATGACACATTTCTACATTAATTTCTGAAAATTTATCAGACATTACTTGTTTTGACTCGAGAATTATTTTTGGTTTGATCCTGTAAACAAGATCTTTAAGTACAGTCTACAATAAATAGTCTAGCGGTGTTAGGTTTGGTTATCATGATGGCCACGTTGTCCTGTCCACCTCAACTCGAGATTAGGATTTAACCATTTGTGGAAGCTAAAGTTAATCTTAAGCCATATTAAAATATTGTAATCTATTTTTGTTCAATAAAGTCGTTAATGAGATTGGTCGCTTGTAATTTCAAAATCAGCAGTGGCAGTTACTTAATGTGTCCATTTGTTGCGTGCTTGGCGGATGTTTTGATTCAAGATCGCCTGCCGAAATAGTACTGTTTCGGTAGGGTCTTTTGGGCGAACAAGTATGATGTTGGAAGACCCGAAAGTTGTCATGACCCCAAGTCATAACATCACTGACGAGGCGATCCTATGCAATCGTTGGAGTATTTTCATGACAAATAAGTAATATATATATATATATATATATATATATATATATATATATATATATATACACAAAAACTTGTACTCACAGAAGAAAATAGATTTAAATAGAATGGACCTAAGTTCTATGATAACAGTATCTTCTATCGCACTTCTCGCTTGTGGAACTTTTCCGGCTTCTTGCTTCCCAGTCAAGTTTGATCTTTAGAAATTCAAATGCAATTTCAATCTTCATCTTCAGTCTTCTTAATTCTTGTTCTCTCCTTAATAACGATACCTTCCTCTCATATTATCTCTTACTCAGTAACCCCTTTGTTTTGATTGGTGTGAAATTATTAAAACAGTGTATTTATTTAAATACTATCCAAACATTGTTTTATATCCTAAAGAATAATGAATGCAATTAGTCTCTACTAGAGTCTCTCTTTTGTCTTTCTTGTGTTCTATCTTTTTATATCTGATGCTAACCTCTCTCTCTTTCTCTCTCTCGATTCCATTGTATTTGTCTATCACCCGCTCTACCTTTCCTTAAGTTTTCTCATCTCCGATTTCCTCCTCCTCACTTTTCTCAATTCCTTCTTACCGTGTATGTTTTTCGGTCAGAAAGCGCAACTGATTTCTACTAAAGAGGTCCTGGTTTTGATCAAATGTCACTAATCTCATGGGGGTAAAGTATAACGGTCATACATACAAACTGCATAATGATGTACATAAGGAAATATATCCTTGCCCTATATTCTTGGGAAAGCTCTCTTCACTTGCTCGACACGATGGCTGATGGAAAAGACTGCAGACTGATGAAGGATTTTATCTTGAAAATATGAGCGCAGAATACGCTTACATGAAAAGAAAGTTGAATCCTACATTTTACACTTGAAACATCAAGAAACATCCAACATAACCTGTTTAACATTGGTGCTTCTGACCATTCCTTTTGCCACTGCTGATGTTATAATATAGCTAATTTAGCACAAGGCTGAAAGATTGTGTTGTTCAATTTTTGAAAGCGAAAACGTTTATTTGTCTTGAAAATAGACAATCAAAATCTTAGCTTTTGCCCAATCTCGAAAGCTGACCACAACTGAGAAACGAGTAACTATTCCTGCCACGGTGCAAATCTGCTTAACTTCAGTCAGTCATTGTCGATATTCCCTCACTGCTGACGTAATATAAGTAATACATCATACTTATTATAAAACTCAGGTTGTGTCTGTTCGTTTATACATTGGTTCGGAATTCCTACATTTTTCAACCGATTTCAACAAAACTTCACAGGACTACGTAAAATTACTTTGCGGTGGTTCTGACAGCGCCAAAATTTGGAAAAACACAATTGTTTTTGCACGAAATCAATTTGAAAAGACGATTAAGAGTCCTAGCTGACGCGAGAATGAAAGGGGGACAACTCATATCGAGTTATACTTATTACAAAACCCAGGTTGTTTGTGTGTGTGCGTGTGTTCGTTTATATATGGGATCGGATTTCCTACAAAACTTTTTTTTGGCAGGTAGTGTTTCTTATTGTCTTGCACACTTTTTTCTTTATTTTTACATTCAGAATGCTTTAAAAATTCCATTTACAAGACAATTGTTTATAAGAAAATTCTATTCAACCGATAGACTCATAACGATTGAAAACTATGTTTTTGTTTGAGTTTGGGTTTGACCAATTCTTAAAAAAAAAACTAATTAAGACATGCGTGTCCGTCAACCTTAAACAATAATCTTTGTCAAATTTTATTTTTCAGTCTTTATGATGGTCGATACTTGATCTATCTCTTACTGTTACATCCCCGGGCAACGCCGGGCTCTACTGCTAGTCTGGTATAAATGTTCGTATTATCTCGTTGTTTTGGTTAATAATATGCGAAAGAAAACACTGGAAGAAAAAATTAGTGAAAGAACTGTTTAATACTAGCGAATATGGTAATTAGTGCGACTCGCTCTGCAACTATTTCCATCGTTAAAGGAAGAGCCCATGTTCAATAATTTAGGATTGCAAAGGTCGGTCGTCGTCTTTCTCCACAACAAGTTCAATTGGTAAAAATACTGGTAGTCTTTTGCACTTGTTTTAGCTTTCATCTGTTAACATAAACGAAAAATCACTAAAAAGGCTGCAGACTTGCTGTACTTTGATAGACACTCAGACAAGAAATCTTTTATCAATATGATATGCGCAGTCTCATCTACTCCAACTACATCTGGAATTAAAACAGATTTTTGGCTCCAACAGCATGGTAATCTCATAATCCAATGCAATAAAATGCTTATTCTACGTTACTGATTTTATAATATGTCTTATTTAGCAAAGACCGAAAGTTTACGGAGGATACTACTCAAAGTCGAACTCATCTATTCACCTCTGTGTGTGTGTGTGTGTGTATATATATATATATATATATAAGTTAATGGTCAGAGTTGAATTAGACCAGGAAACAGTAGTAATAAAAATTTGCTCAATATACCTATAAGCTATAGAAAAGAAAAATTAACATGCAGAGTTTTTTTTTTTTTTAAATTACATCAACCGATCACGCTACCTTGGTTTGAAACTTTCGGTTGAAGATGCAAAAATGTTAGAACCAAGGTAGCCTCATCGAGTGATCTCCTAAATTTTCAAATGATATATATATATATATATATATATATATATATATATACGCACACACATTGGTTGGCAATATAGACACTATACAGTTACTTATTATAAAAAAGCAAAGCACTGTAGCCGGTGGCTTCAGTTCGAAAAGTATCGGTAATAAATTTACTATTGTCTACAACAGTCTACCTCAGTGAGCGAAATAAAGGGCTCAGTTCGACATTCCAACCACCTGAAGATGGCCGGAGCGTACAACGGCCGAAACGTTGTAAGAAATATGGCGACAAAGATGAGGACAATAGTGTGAATAATGTAAATAATGTATGAATCAGTTATAGCAAATTTAGCATATTAAATAATGAACTTGAAAATAGAAGTTTGTACTTTTTCCCAACAACGCAAGATGCAACGATGTCAGAACATGAACCAAAGAACAAGTCATATTCTTAAATCGTCTTGTCAGATCGATACTTTCATATTGATGTCATGCATGGTACTAAACTCGTTCAGAAATATCTAAACTCTCAGCTATATACAAATGTTTCTCAGATCAAGGATAAAAAATATCTTCGAGTAAATGTACTGATTAAGTTTTAGTGAAGAGCATTTTCTTTGTTCGAACTTCGTTGACTGGCGCTACAGAATTACTAACAAACCAATCAGCCAAACGCGAACCGCAGTTGGAATCATAATCATTGCAACCTCCACGATTTGCATAGAATGTACTTCGCCAGGGTTCCATATAGTCATTAACAAAAGTTTAAGACCAGTTAACTGTAACAAGTTTATTTTCATTATTTGAATTATCTTGTATCATATGAACTTGCATGGTACAATGACTGCCTTTATTGCACCAGCCATCATTTACACATGATGTATGATAAAAAAAAGGTTTGTCCTTGCCAAATTATCAGTCATTATGATAGTCTTTGTGTAATAAATTAGGCTTTGGATATGGGCAAATATCCTTACTTTAAATTACACGAAGGGCCCAAATTGCAGTTTTATACTTGAAAGCTATTCTGAACGCAAAACTAGTGTAGAATTAGATTATAGAAAAACTGCTTTGCACACTGTTGTTGTGAATTTCAAGAATTCAGGGACATTTAGTGGCAAGAGAAGTGAATGCCCAAGGAAAAATAACCACTTTCTGAAGCACATTGCAACATGATCACCAACTAGTTCTTGTAAGAAGATACGAGCTACCCAGTATGAAAATAATGTAATTGTCAGTTCGATGACAGTTTCACGTCATCTGAGATTTGAGTTTGGTCTGAAATTGAAACTGAATCGTAAACCACGGCTAACTGCAGCCATTAAAACCAAGCGCCTGTCTAATCAACATGAAACCTGAACAGTTAAAGGATGGAGCCTAATCTGCAACAGTTATGCTGGGAAAAAAAACGTTAGAAGACCTGGTAATAGATTTAATGAATATTATCCGATTCAGACTAAGCAGCACCCACCAAATCAGAATATTTAGGGTACCGTGTCCAAATACTGAACAGATGGATTCTAGTTCTTGCCTCCAGGAGCAATGATGAAAGATATGTGCAACTACTGCAAGTGCTTATTCACATTCATCAGTGCTGCTATTGGTCAAAGGTCGTTCAGAATTTTTCGAAGATGATCAAAATAACAATACTGGTCTGGCTGGTGAACAACCCAAACCTAAAACCATTTGAACATTTATGAGAATTTGTTAAAAGCAAAGTTGCAGGAAAAACAACTTTCAAATACTCAAGCATTGAAAGAGACTGTTAAAGGAACCTGGACAATTAATGTTTCGGTTGACTACAGTAACAACATGGCGGCTATCAAATCCCTATCACAGACGCCTGCTCAACCCATAATGCCAATATGTGGTTTATATGTCAAATAAGATGAATGGATTTTTTTTTATTAATATGACAGATCTTTATGAATTTAAACGTTATTTTTAGTGGACATTCGTATTTGAGTAGACGTTCCGTTTATTTATATTTAATATATTCATTTTCGTCTACCGGCCTGAATGTTCGAGAAATCTTATTAAAGAAAAACTTGCGCTCTCCGGCAAGAATCGAACCTGCGTCCCTAATAAGATTTCTGCGTTAGTTTCTATTGGATTCTAAATTAGCCCACCTAAAACTTTCAGGTACCGAAACACTGAGAGAGGCTTTTAAATCTCTGTTGACTATTTTAATGACTTGATTCTTAGCTGACCCCACCGCACCCAAGGAGTAATCAAAAGTAAAGGAGGACATGCAAAATACTCACCAGTGGCCTATTTTGATTGAAATGTATAGAGAACGCCGTCGTTTACACATTTGTGAGTAAAATTGAGTGAGTCTTTCATAGATTACTTGTTACTATGTTGTTTTGAATTTTAAGACAGTAAAACTTCAAGTTGGTCTTAAAATTTTGTTAAGGACTGTTTTACTTCTCGTAGACTGGTTCCCACCCCAGGCTAAAGAGCACTGTCTTATTACTATTTAGCCCGTAGCTGGGGTCCACACCTTTTGCGAAAATGAATGTAACGAAACTCAACTTGAGAACGAAATTGGCTCTAGGAATTCTCGTTCCTAGCCGCTATTCATTACACCACCGCACATCCATCACAAAAGAAGTGAACGAAATAACAGAAACCACATCACTTGATGACTGACTATCAACAGCGGCAACAACTAAAATGGATAGCACATGTAGCTCGAAGAGAAAAGAATGACACAATCAAAATGCTGGGATTCTACAGTACCTCAAGCAAAAGTTTAGGAAAGAAACCCCCATCAATACTGGAAAGAGCAATAAAAAACTGTTTTAATAGAAAGATTTCGTGATCTTTAACCTACAGTAGCAGCGTTTAAAAATGCCGAATGTTTCCTTATAAGGAAATGGCTATTACTAATATAATTCTCTATGTTTTCAGGACCTTAGCGTAAGCCTAATTGGCATAGCTTGCCTGCCACTACATAAAATGTTTGATAATGACTCTTGTCGGTCATCGTAAAGCGAGAAGCATCTGTACAGATAAATAGATAGAATGATTTTTTTCTTATTTCTAATTTTTCTTCCGTTTACTTATATATATTTAATTATTTTCTTCTTCGGTAATTATTTCATTTATTCCTGAACCTTTCAAATTTGACATTTTGTGCATTTATTCCCAACGAAGTTTCCCCATTTTATAAACTGGGTGATCCACTTCGCGTTTTGCTATCACCTTTTTGTTCTTACCAATATTTTTTCTTTCAATGTTTACATGTGTTTGCATGTCAGAGAGTACAAATGGTACCTGGCGTGCCATGTAAACCATTTTAAATCGTTTATTCTATCTGAAAACACGTTAGAGCTTCGCGTAAGCAAATATTTTTTTTACAATAAACTTCCTGACATTCACCAACATTTTGCGATTAGTCGACGATCATACGTTTTTCATTTCTACGAGAAGTGTTCTTTTTTTCCTTTTTCCAAGAAATGTTCTTTTTCCTTTCTCCGAGAAGTGGGGGGGCTTCTAGTTTTTTCCTTTTTCCGTGAAGCGGGCGTTTCTAGTTTTTTTTTCCTTTTACCTTGAAGGGGGCGTTTCTAGTTTTTTTTTTCCTTTTACCGTGAAGGGGGCGTTTTTATTTTTTTTTTCCTTATACCGTGAAGGGGGCGTTTCTAGTTTTTTTTTTTTTCCCTTTTTCCGTGAAGGGGGCGTTTCTAGGTTTTTTTTTTCCTTTTTCCGTGAAGGGGGCGTTTCTAGTTTTTTTTTTTTTTTTCTTTTTCCAGAAGAGGGCGTTCTGGTCTGGTAGCCACGTGCGTTGAGAGAACCCAATCAACTGTGCTCTTTAGCAGATGGAGAAGCGAGTGGAGAAACAGATTGCGGACTTTCCCATGGTCCTTTGTGTGAAATTGAACGCAACTGACGAGCCCGTAATTTGAATTCGACTCGCCGATTCCACATTCAACGCCGATATGCACTATCCCCACCCATCCCTACATCAAATATCTAAGATTGAATGTGGGCAAAAGATTCTTCCTGTGGGGTATGTGTAATCCATGAGACAAATTCCAGTTCGAGCCTTGTCTGTTACTTAGAGATACAAAGGACAGGAAATTGTGGACAGCTATGATCGCCCACGTCCGGAAGAGACACGGTAAATAGAAGAAAAAGAACTTGTCTAAAAATTACCATTAAAACGGCGATAGATTAGGGAGAGGCTGTAGGAAAAGTCTTCTTGGATGGATAATTATCCATCGCCCACAAGGCCATGTAAAAACCATCTGACGTCATTCTTTTCTTTTTTCCCTGACATTTTTTATCTAAAAATTATAAAAGCGTGTATTAGTTTCATAAGCGAACAAAGGAATAAAGAATCTACAAATAATCTACTTTACACCCTCTCCTTTGTCTTTCTCTTCCTCTATCTCCCTATAAAGTGTTCGATTAGGTTCGTATTTGCATAAAGGTTAGAATTACATTTCTTTAAAACGTATATGTGGGAATAATATGTTGTAAATAACGTCTGAGAATCGATTGTCGAGTGAAATCTTTAGTCGCGACAGAACTGCAGTTTTTATTCTGTTCTTATTGTTGGCTAATTAGTTGTCATTAATATGAACACTGTTTTTCTCTGTCCACCTTGTGTTCAATATGCCAAGAGAGACAGAGGAAAGAGTGTTCATATTAAAGAGAACGAATTAGTCAATAGTAACACAATAACTACAAAAACAGCGCATAACATACCTATTGTATAAAAGGATGGCAGAACAAGGTTTAGGAGAAATAACAAGTGCGTAAATTTATTATTACAAAGGATAGGATATTGTGGAGAGCCATGACCAGTCCTGCCCTGAAAGGACACGGCAAATAGAAGAATAATATGGTTATTGAGCGTTGTTTAATTTACTGTAACCTATAAAACATTCAGGCTTACCGTAAAAGCGCATTGCAGAGAACCGCCCTTATTCTCTCCATATTCCATCTTTGAGAAGTAAGTTCCACTCAAGCAGCTTCTGCTTACGACCCACTGCTCTAGACTCCCAAGAGGATTTTTTTATTTCGATCACTACAATCATAACCAGTTCAGGTCTTAGGTTAACCGTTATCATCCCCCACATACTGTGCCTCTTACTCTGTAACCCTCTACTTCGAGTGGCTCTTGAACCTTGTAGAAGGCGAACCTCACTGTAAAAAAAATAATACTCGAGTATAGTGCGAACTCTATGATCAGTTTTTACACAAAAATAGGGGGTCGTAATATACGTAGATAATTTTTTTAAAGATGTTAAAAACCATGCATTTTTGGTTACCGGTTGCAATGTACATAAGTAATCTTTTTCTGGAAAGGGTTAAAATTCATGTGAAAAAATGTCGGCGATCGCACTATACATGAAGACGTCTTATACATGAGTATATACCATAGTTATGCTGCTTAATATTCCGCAACTATTTCCCACACACATATATGGTGAGGCAAAAGTCGCGCACCATGGGAATAATTTATTAAAAGTATGCCGTATTTGACGGCATATAAGACGCACCCCAATTTTAGCAGGGCTAATGAAGAAAAAATTATTAATTAGTAAAATTATTAGTAAATGGTACAGCCTAGGATATATTTATGAAGTATTATTTTGGTTAAACAAGCCATGATTACAATGAAACGAAAATAACACGAGCTTTTAAAAACTTTATTATATCCTTTATATGATTTGTACAACCTGCTTCTTGTAAACAAACATCTCATTAGAATAGTGATTTTCCAAGCGTAGCTCAGATGTGGAACAAGGCCGAAAGTATGGGGCACCCAGTGAGGATCGAACTCACTACTCAGTCGTAATTGTTCTAGCGAGACAAGCTTGCTAACCATTAGACCACATCTCCTCGGAAGTTATAACAAGAAACATATTAAGGAAACAAATATATTTTACAAATATGTAATTTGAATTTTTTGCATATAATTTTAGTGAAACAAGGAACTAATATTAAACGTGATGAAATTAATATAATGAATATTATCAATGATAAAACTTTTAATCTGCATAATAGCCTTTTAAATAATGACAATAGGTATATGAAAGTTACTCTAAAGTCTAAACTAGTCGGAGTTGCCAGGTAGCTAATTTCGGTCGACTATCTCGAATTTTAAACCTACGTATGGCATATAAGACGCAAGGGAATTTTAGAAGATATTTTTAGTAAAAAATTTATATACCATCAAATACGGTAATTACATATAATTTTATTTACTAGTTATTTAATTAAGTGTGCTGTTCAAAATGTCCTCCTCCTTTTTCAAAACACATTTCAATTCTATGACTGCATGATTTGTTAACACGTCGGAGATATTCCTCTGTATTCATATTTAATTCTTTCTTTAAGTTCCTCAATATTTCTTGGTCGCGGCTGATAAACAATTGATTTCAAATGCTACCTCGACCTGTACATATGTACGTGTGCGTTAATTGTTGAACAATACCCTTCAGGGCTTGAGGTTAGAGTTCGAATTTTGATTTCCAACGCAGACAGACACTAACTGAAGATAAATTCTCATAACACAGACGTTATGGCTTTTTTCACCCCACTTCACTAATGATGACTTTTTTTTCCTTATGTAAAGTAAACTTTGCAAATCAATTCATGGTTTTCCTCTGCCTGTGTGTCCATCTACAGCCACACGCTAAAATACACGACTCCTGAAATATTTTCCTTGTTTTTCCCATTAACCATTCCGAATTTGATATCTTTAGAATCATTTCACCCCAAGCGAGGCAATAATGCCTCTAAGACACAAGGAGTTACAGAAAGTGAAAGAATTTGAAGAAAAACATTATTGAGGATAGAGAGAGGACAATAAAAAAACACGATTCAAATAGACAAGATGATGATTGACGTTGCATTAAACATTTTGAAGATCGTAGTTGACAGGAAAGTAAGAAACAAAGTGGTTTCTACTAGCAAGAAGTATAATATAAGCTACAGATATAATATGATGAGACCTAGCTGCCAATCTAGCATTATGCTTAAATTCATGCAGTCAAGTTATAAAGACGAGAGCTCATTAGAAGAACTGCGATAGAAATATTTATATAAAAGATAAGGGAAGTTATTGCAGTAGGAAAATGACTAGAGTTGAGATGCCAGGTCAGGATCAATAACATAACAGACCCTTTTTGGATTTTGTCGAAAATCTCGAGCTATATAGCAAGAGCTATATATGACAGATATGATAGCAATATTCAATGCATGAAATAGAGCGCTTAAATTCGGGAAATTGAGGTTTTGGAGAGGAAAGCTTATCAAAACTATTATGACACTATGTGGCACTAGCAAAGGAAAGAAAAGGGTTAAAATTGCAATACAACTTGGAACAAGGCGAAAAGGGTTAAAGAATGGAGCGATAGCTAGACTAAGTGAAATTGTTTTTAATTTTGAAAGTTTAATTTTTAAGCAGAGACGGTTTGAAGAAAGTGATTTTGTTGATTTTGGGTAAGATATTACCACAGAGGTCATCTGGAAATTGTTAGGCTGACAATTGCTTGATGGTGCTGCCTTAAAGTGGAAGTTGCGAAAATATCTCCTAGGGACCAGCCGGAAAAGAAATCTGATTGAGAAGATAATATTTGGTAATATTTAAAGACAAGTCGAAAAATAGAATTTCTTGATGTAAAGACCCAGTACATGTTCTTAAAGTGCGATAAACTTAACAAGGTATGGTGATAGCTAACCGGAGGAAACAGCTGTAAATTTCTGATTGTATGAACATGGGATGGCTGGGAAATTTTGCTGACGAAAAGTCCAAGTGATACTTCTAATTAATAACCCGAGGCTAAGACCAGAATAACAACCGAGGTGAAAGGCGTAGGAGAGATGCTAAGAAGGACGGGGGAATTGCCCGAGCCCATTGGGAAGTGATAGTGCGAGGCACAACTAAGAGAAAGGAGTTATTGAGGCGGGTCAGTACCTGCGACCGCTGCCCATAGGAAAAGGGATCTCCCAAATTTGGTTTGATAATTAATTTTTCAAAGCCAGACAACAAAGAACACTTGTTGGAAAATAGGATAAACACCGGGTCCCCGATCACATCAACCCCATGCCATTTATCGGTAAAATTCAATATAAGCAGAACACTGAAGCGAACAGCCCCAGTTTCAGAGTTGCCGGTCAGAGACGCATACGAGGAAAGATGGTAGGAGAAGCTGCAGATTCCCACGTGACTTGCTGCCAAAGAGAACTCCCAATTAAAGCCTTGTTCAAGACTTAACTAAATTGAGCAAAGTGTCATGATAGAATTCAAAATGGGAAGAGTTAATATTTCTGACTAAGAATGATATAAAACCACATAGAAAATAGACCCTGTCTTTTTTTTTATTTCGTCTGCAAAGACATTTCTTTATTTTTCCTTTGTATGTCACAACGGAAAAATAAAAGATATTCTTGATCGAACCAGCGCTACAATTGCTAATGACAACTCAGTCTTTGCCAGCTCAGTGATAAAAAAAACACAACGTGGGGCTTAGCGGAGCGCAGATTAGAACGACTAACTTCAACAACCAGCGGCAGTATTTACTAGCTTAAGAATTAATCCAGAATCAACCATCGAGAAGTGTCATATTATTATTTTGTGGTGCTGGGAAAGTGATTGAAATCGAGATGCCAAGGCAGTACCGATAATATTGCAAATTCTTGGATTTTGTCAAGAATCTCTAGATATATAGCAGAAACACCATTCTAGATGTGACAATAATATTCGGTGAACAGACGAATAGGAGACTTAGTGTGAAGACAGATTCTATCGGTTGAAATGACATTTATCTTCTCGGCATTATTAAGTCAGCGTAACACGTTAATTTATAATAAATAAGAGAGTATTGATATAACTTATTTATCTATAATAATTCATACATTATTATAATAATGTTTACAAAAAATATTCGATTCTGACAATTAGTACTGAATTAAGGTTACTTTGAGATTGTTCACAGCTAGTAGATATTTTGCAGGCAAACGTGTCCTGGGTAAGACGATAAACTACATCCAACAGCAAGGATTTTGATCGAGAGGTTTTGAGAAGCGTGAAACTATCTCTTAATTGCTGATGTTCCTAGGTCCACCATGACCCGGGGTGGTACCACCAACTATGGGAAAAGAGTTAACCCCCAAACTGGAGTCAAAACACTATGAAAGTGTAAAAATAGATTTTAATACCAGCAATACATTTTCGTATAAGTTATTAGCAGCAATGAATTTTTATAAAATTATTACCAGCAATACATTTTTAAAAATTACCAGTAATAAAAATCTTTTCGGTATTAAATAACCCACTGAGGTTGATATGACGTAAAACAAATCAAATTAAGCAGGCAAATGTAACGTCTTTTGATAAGGTGAAAAGACTATAATTAGCGGGAAGGCTGGGGTTCTCCCTCAATGTAGGATCAGACACTGATCTGCGGTCAGAAGAAAGCTTAAATATGAAACGTGGGCGTTTTGTCTCATTGTTTTGCGATTACGCACTCGCTATGGGTTCTTCTGAAAAATACAATCTTCTTTCTATTCATTCATTAGAAACTGTTTAACACGTGCGTCAAATTAGGATAACAATCATTCTTATAATTCTTGACTTTGTACTGACAGGGACACTTGGAATTGCCTGGTTAAGTACGAAATATGATTAACAAATAATAATTGACTGACGTGATTTCAAGTGTGTACAGAATTTAACACGTTTTAAAAAAAATAGCTATCCACAAAGTGACTTGGATGTGCCTGATGAAATTCCATTTGCTTTATGTAATATCAATATTATGGATGTTTTTATGAGTGGGTATATTCTGGTGCAGGTCGCTGACCTGAACATTTTAAGGAAGCAGCAAGTTTTATTCTTGTCTTGAAATCGAAAATGCGCACTGCAATCACTGTGCCAACCAAGCTTTTAATTATAAGATCCTTCGTCCATTCATTAAAGAACAGCTTCAAAAGAGCTTTGCCATTATAAACCACTGTGATGAGTGAAAGGTGATTAAGGGCGATATCTACTCAAATCTACCAATATTTCACGCCGTTCAAAAATCTCATTTCGGGATTAAATCGATTATAATGTTCAAGAGATCGAGAAAATGTCATCGAAAAAGAGAAAGATCGTCAACAGAAAGGAAATCTGCCTAAATTCATCTTTTTTTTTTCTATATGCCGTTTCCTCTCAGAACGTTAATGATTATGTCTCTCCACATTTTCCTATCTTTTGTAGATCTTAATTACTTTGGTCTTTTTGCCATCTCTCCCACATTCTACGCCGCCATCTATTCACTCAAACTCAAGTAAATTAAGTGTTGCTTTCATTTATCTCTTTTAACTTGAAATTGTCATGTGAGTATCAAATTTCCCAAACCCTCTTTCTTTACCATGAGCCCCAGAAATTTCAACTATGTCTCTCTGATGTTAAGCATGGGTTTCTTTTTTGTTGACATTGTCTCTGGAACTTCGTCGTTACTCACATGTTCAGTCCATGGTATTCTCAGCGTCCTTCTGTAGAATCACATTTCTGTTGATTAACGTTTCTTCGTGATTGTCCAGCATTCACTGTCATATAGGAGGACTGATATTGCATAAGAGTTCAGTACTCTTTTCTTTATTTCTAACGACATTTTTCTGTTTTTAATACTTTGATCAGTTTTTGGGACGTTTCCCAGATAACCAAATTGTTGCACCTGTTTGATTTCGCTTCCTCCAATTTGTAATTTGCATGTTGAACCGTTCTTTTTGCTAACAACCATGTATTCAGACTTTTTGCAATTGATGC